>JADRCD010224831.1:0-25253 GCA_019843815.1 Montemys delectorum | reverse complement strand
TTGTACTTGGGGAAGGAGCACTATGAGTTTAGGAACCATGGATGACGACATCTAGGTGGAGGAAGTCTAGAACCAGTCAGCTGTCCATAAGATCACTGAGTCAAGGTGCATGGAACTAACATCCACTGTTTATAACGCTTCCATTCCCACCTGCCCGATCAGTGAGGGTATGGGAGAAAATAGCAGTTGAGAATTGTTTCACGGAGGTGACAGTCTCACTTCTTATAAGGAACGAAATGTGTGAAAAGATGAAAAAGCTCACTGATTCAGCATCTATGAAATTTCCAGCAATCTGGAACTCATCTTTTAAAAGTGCAAAACACTGGGGGGGGGGGGGTGGAATATAATTAAGATACATTTCTGTTAGTGAGAAAAGCGTTGGACTAGTTTATTTTTGAATTTTGGAGGCGTTGAAATGTGCCCCGTGGACAATAGTAGTAGCAGACACTCTGCCCTGCCTGTGCACTGAGTGGTCTTAATGATCGAATGATGTGAGAGCTTCGATCGAAGGTATTACCTGCTTTCCAGTGGTACATTACTGCCAAGGACCCAGCTGTCCTGCAGCTGGACGGACTCGGGTGTGGTTTGCAGCTCGGCGGGCAAAGCAGCCGGCGGGGCCGGACTCTGGTTCCTTCTATTGGTCAGGGAGTTTCTGTTGAGGGAAGTGATGGACGGGTGATGCTGAGCAGGGTGCTGCTTATGGGAAGGCGGCAAAGGCTGCAGGGTGGGTTGCCCTTGGTTGTTTGCAGGTTGCTCTGCGGAAGAGGAGAAACAAAGGGAAACTCATTATACATTTCTGTGTGTGCGTATGTGCATACGCACTGCCACTTTCCTTGCAGAGCTGCTGCAGATAAATTAGAATTAAAAAACTGCACAGAAACCCACAACCTAACACATTTGCATATTATTCTATTAAGGGATTGCTCGGTGACATTCTCAAAGACCAAGTTTACCCTTGATACGCAAAGTTCTAATTAATATACAACAGATGGCAAAATTGCTTTTGGTTTTAATTTGTTTCAGTTTTTTTTTTTCATCTGGCTTTATTAACACCTACAGAAAACATCAACTGACAGCTCCCCTAATGTGCCTCTAGATTTCAGCTCTTTTTCTTTTTCTCTTTCTCTTTCTTTTTCTCTTTCTTTTCTTTTCTTTTCTTTTCTTTTCTTTTCTTTTCTTTCTTTTTAAACAAACCAAGCCTGAAATTAAATGGGTGATTTTGGTAGAACACAAAGGTTTTCAAAATGCATATAATCCCTGTAATTATTTAATGGAGTTTTTTTAAGCTTTATTTAACAGCAATAAATTATTACGAGCTAAACAGCAGTAGACTGCTCTAGTTTAGTGCATCTCAAACAAGGCGGCGCCGTGCTATGATCCACTAATAGATGCTAAGCATTCTGTAGCAGAAGGTCACTCTGTGAAGCAGATGTTGTTTCGTGGATACTTAACAGACTGAATCACATCTGATTACAACGTCAGAAGACTCATATACTTAATGACCGTTACATCCATTAGAACACACACAGAACAGATTTTCCAATTTCACAGTGTGCAGTAGAACCAGAGAGTTTTTGGAGTGAAGTCGTAGGTGACCAGAGCAACTCCTGCCATTGGATCTGGGGCACAAATATTTTTTTTCCAAACCAGGATCATCAGGGGCTCAATGATTTCAAAATAGTGCATTGTAACTGTGGGAAAATTCTCCAGAGCTAGTAAGTCTGTGTAACATCTAAGATCTCCTTTGTGTGACTTATACTACTGCATTGACAAACACAGTGCTGTGCCAGAAAGCTGATGCCTTCGTTTAATGTCAAACACCCAGCAGATGCTTATTTTTTAATTAAATATAGTTCAAAATGCAACATAATTTTAAAGTATCTTATTAAATCATGCTATTAAAATAAATACCTATATTAAAGGAGAATAGGGAATGGTATGACTATCTTTCATAGACCATGAAGTCCAGCAGTGATTATTAAGGTAAATAATACAGTCACATACTGTAAGTCTGGTTGCATGAAATGAATACATGATGGATAATAGGGTGACTATCTTATCACACCTCCTAGCAGAGAAGCAATAAAATAGCTCCTCCTACATCATATAACATCAAGGGTTATTATGTTTTTCTAATGGTGTCTAATAGTTCCCATCAAGTAACTTAATGACCAACAACCTCTTACTCTTGAAATGAAAAGCGCAGCCGATACCTGAATATACGAAAAGCGAGCAGAATTCCTTGTACAAGCTCTAGCTCTGAAGCTCCCCACACTAGAAACCTGAAAAAAAGAAATCTTCCCTGACTCAACGCCTCCTGAAAAGGACAAATGAAGGTCTAAGTCTCACTTCAAATGTGATGAACTTCCGAAGGACTAGCAGGGCTAAAATGGTACCGCGTTGAAGCTCGCTCACAACACAAAGCTTTAACAGTTTAAACCCCACGCAAGAGTCATTATTCAGGCCTCGTGTAATTAATTAGGGCTGTCTTCCTCAGCACCAGGGCACATGATGAGATTCGCCACAGAAAGCTGGGAGGCACCTTTAGAAAGCTGCTCAGAGTGTGGTGAGGCAAGCAGCAGCTGGGAGGGGACATGGGATGGAAACAGAGAGGCGGAACTACTTCAAAGGCAGGCAAAGGTGACAAGACTTGGCCTAGGTGGCACGAGGGATCAGCCAATTCTGTGTCTTTTAACTTGGTACCATCCAAGAATTGTGTTGCCCTTCACGCAAGTTTCAAAACAGAAGCTACTTTTGTGTCGGAGGGAAACAGAGGCATCGAATTGGAATATCAGAGCCAATCCTTTGTGAGGCGTCGCGATAGAGTTCTGTAACGCATGGTCTCAGGACAACCCTAAGGATTCGATAAAACCTACTCAATCGCCTGCTACTCCTACATTTGGCCATTTATTCCACAAACATACAACTAAGCTCTGTGTTACAGGGATGTGCCGGGTCAGTGCAAAGTGAACTCACTATATGAAATGTACAGATGTGAAGATTGCTATTAAATGCTAAATAAATGTAAGATCCCTGAAATGCATTTGGATGGACATGTGAGTTGAGGATTCTGTTTAAAACAAATCAAAATGTAACCAATGTAATGATTTGTATAGGCTCAGCTCAGGGAGTGGCACGATTAGAGGGTGTGGCCCTGTTAGAGTAGGTGTGGTTTTGTTGGAGTGGGTGTGGCCTTGTTGGAGTAGGTGTGTCTCTGGATGTGGGCTATAAGACCCTCATCCTAGCTGCCTAGAAGTGAGTATTCTGCTAGCAGCCTTCAGATGAAGATGTAGAACTCTCAGCTCCTCCTGCTCCATGCCTACCTGGATGCTGCCATGCTCCCACCTTGATGATAATGGACTGAACCTCTAAACCTGTAAGCCAGCCCCAGTGAAATGTTGTCTTTTATAAAACTTGCCTTGGTCATGGTCTCTGTTCACAGCAGTAAAATATTAAGACAACCACTATGGGAAACTCCCATTTAAGGTTTCAGAAATGTACTGCTGGGAATTTTCCTGGGTCCAGTTGTTCAATTTATAAGCATTTACTAAAGACTTGAACCAGTCATCATGCAAAACACCAGTACTTTCTGTGGCCTACGCAGCTGCTTTAGTAATACAATGACTCTGTTGGCTCACTGTCAAGAGATCTAGCAGGCAAGGAGGTCCAGATGTTGAAGCCCTGATCTCTACAAACTTCGATGGACGAGTCCGAGTGGGATAGCCAAGTCTAAATTCTACAGCATCTCATGGACAGAAACAATAACCACGGACTCAGAACTCACAGCGGTTCTCAAGATTTGGGCATTGGGAAACAGCTGGAGATCGTGTTTCTCTCCGCCAATCTCTGAGATGTGGAGTAAGCATATAAATCTCATCAAAATGAAATAAAGCTAAACACAGCTAGAAAACACGACAGAATAAAAGAACAGAAGCACGGAAGATAAAGATAGATCTAGGGCTACACAGCTCTCTACATTTTTAAAGTGGCATAAAAATCTGGCTGTCAATATTCCAGCTTCCAACACAAAGAATGAATATGATCAGTTATATGACCTGGAGTATTTTTCAAAAACAATATATTGGCCTGAGACAAATGTAAGTATGACTCATACTGAGAACAGAGATATTTCTGTTTAGAGTCTGTATATAAAGAACCACTGAATGTTCAGGGGAAACATTTAGGTCCAAAGTTCAAAAATGGATATAAAGTAACAGAGAGCAGTGTCTAGACTTGGGGATTATTAAATGGGTGAGAATCTAACTCAGGTGGGTAGATCTTCCTAAGGACAATGCAGCCTGAAAACCCAGCCTCTGGGTCTGAGGGGAGGGCAAGCTTTGCTCAAGACTTGTGAAAAGGCTTTGGATACAAGGATTTGGGACAAAATACGGAGACACAGACAGAGGGCGCCTCTGTGATTTTGAAAAATTCCGAATGGCTTCCTAGTGCCTATAAAGCATAAAAACAACCTCTGACTGAATGTGGTCTTTGATCACAGAAAGCCCAAAATATCGAGCTGGAGCGATGGCTCAGCAGTTAAGAGCATGCTCTTTTCTCTCCAAGGAACCTGTGGTCAGCTACCGGCATGCGGGCTTCACGATCTGACCCCTCTGGCATCATGGGTCCTTTAACTCACATGCACCGCCCCCCCACCCCCTCACCCACTGACATAATTTTAAAATGATATAAATACTTCTTTAAGAAGGAAAGGAAGAAAGAGCAAGCCTGCCCTGGGGCTGGAGAGATAGCTGAGCGGTTCAGAGCCCTGGCTGCTCTTCCAGATGACCCAAACTTGATTCCCAGCACCTTTACAATGGCTCACAACTACTCTTAACTCCAGATCCAAAGGATGTAATATCCTCTCCCGGCCTCTGTGGACACCAAGCGTGCAAGTGGTACACAGACATACATGCATGCAAAACAAATAAAATAGAATGAAAATGAAAATGAAAGACCAAAACCACCCACCAACCCACCCAACCAACCAAAAACAAAACAAACAAACAAACAAACAAGCAAAAAACCAACCAAACAAAAAAGGTGAAGCCCAGCAGATATTTGGCAAACTTTCTCCCGGACATCCTCTCCATGCCTCTTTGCTCAGAGTTAACAGGATTTTTTTTAGTATGCTAAAATAGTGTCCTTCTTGTTCTACATACAAATACAACTTGCTTCAACCTCTAAGAGAGGTAATGCTCCTGATTTTCCTATGTGGAAAACACTTATCTCATCTCTGACTCTCCTTAGAACGTTATCTGACCATTTACTCTCTCCTTTATACCATGGTTAATTCTGCAGGTCCTGGGACCCCTTTAACTTCTTTAATTTAACTTTGAGCTCATGCTAACCCCACAGATTGGTACCTTGCTCAACCCCACTCAGACACACTTCTTCTGGCAGCAGATGGAAACAAGCACAGACCCCTAACTGGACAATGTGCAGAGTGAGAGACCTGGGAACATTCAGTTCTAACTGGATTATCTCCATCGGAAGACTGTAGGACCCAGAGGGCATGGATGGACGACACAGGGTCTTTCAGACACACTAGGACTAAGGTACACATGAACTCACAGGGACAGTGACAGCACACATACGGCCTGCACAGGTTCAATAGAGAGGAGGTCACCGGGGCTGACAGAAGGAAGTGGGTTCAATGTGCCACCCCTAAGAAGCTCTAGCAATTGGTACCTGCTAGGAAAGAGAAAACTCAGTTTTCTTCAGTGGAGTGTCACTGGTGTAGACACCACACTTCCACAGGCCTCCTGCCTAGGAGTAGCTGTCCAACACAAAACAGACTCCATGCAATTTGCTTGTTTTATTTTGCTTTGGTTGGTTTTGTACTTTTGATTTTTTTAGTTTTATGAGTTTTTTCATTTGTTTTTGTTTTTGTTTGTTTTGGAGAAAAAGAGAATGCAAGACAGATAAGTAATATAAAGTAGGGTGGGTAAGGAGGAGGGGAGGAACTGTGGGAGGGTAAAAACATGATCCAAATGTATCATATGGAAAAAAATAAGAATATTAATTGGATATACATTGTGAGGAATTATATTAGAAAGCATCAAACTTAGATAAAGCAGCGTTTCCCTACACTGTTTTTAATTGAAAAGCGATTTGTCAAGATGTCTAGCTTCCCAACTAATGCCGAGGCCCTGAAAAAGCACATGCTGCAGTATGAACTTCTTAGGACATCACGACACCATCCCAAGGGGCTGTCACTGATTTAACGGCATGGATGGAGGGGTAGCACCGATGCGCTGGGCTCTGAGATGGCCCCACGAGCTCAAACCTTCACAGCTTGAGCTGCCTTCCATGTACCAAATCACAGCAACAAGAGAAGAGTGGAAACACCTTGTTTTTATAAATTAAAAAAAATCTATTATTAAATTGAATGAGAATAAATAAAAATTATCAAATAAAATTGAGACAACCAATAGTTTCCATTTAAAAAAAATTTCATACAATATATTTTGATCATCTCACCGGGGCAGAGAGCAACGTCACTCATTCTAAATACTGGTTTTTACTTACATGGTTTAGAATCGGATCGATTGTTTTGAGATTTAAAATCCACTCTATATTGTTCTAAGCTACAAAGATGAAACAATATATAAAGTATTGTATCAAAAGTCTGGTTTATCAAATACATGTTTCCTTATATTTTTAAGGCTTATTATTATAAATGCTTCCAAATAAATAAATGTGTGTGTGCATATGCGTATGTAACTGTCTTTTGGAAAATAACCTATTTAAAACTATTCTGCTTAAAAAGATAGACTATCTGGCTTCAGGTGTTACACAAACACTTCACCAGTGCCAAGTCTTGATTCTATCTTCTTTCCCTCCTTTCTCATGGTCAGACTGCTCTTACAACTTTCACAAGGATCTAACAACTGCTTGCTTTCATTTATTAAGTCACCTGAAATTAATGGCAGATGTTTTTTAAAACTCCGATTTTACTAAACATGGAAGCTAGACAGGAGAGACCCTGGTCACTTTGCTCCACCCTTGGCGATCAAGGAATGTTTGCTAACAGTGTCACTTAAGGTCATCTGCCTCTATGTTAAATCTATTTGACAAAAAAGACAATAAACTGGGTGTTTAATTTTTTTTTTTTTCATGGAATATGTTCTTCAATGTTAACTGCTCTGAGTATCATCTAAGGACCTAAGAGTCAGGGCCTAGTGTAACAGTCAGTGTGAGAGGTAACTGTTACAGAGACTGAGGAAGAAAGTGGGCCATAAGGGGAAGATGAAACACTAAGAGGAAAACCCTAGAGAGGACCTTGTCAGCCATGAATGCTATTGTCAGAACAAGTAACATGGCAAAGTCAAGTGTGTCTGAAGGGAAGCTTTGCTTCAACAAGTAAAATAACAAAAATAAAACAAAACAAAACTCCTCATACAAATGTCATAGGGAACACAGGGAACTCAAACTCTTGCCCTTTCTACTAAAGGACTTGGATCTTGAGTCTTGAAGTTACACCAAATGACTCCCCCACCCTCCTCATTTTACATCGTACCAAGGAAATAAAAAAGAACATCATACGCCTGGACCTACCTAGGCTTATTTGCTGATATAGATTAACTTTTTTGACTGAGCCTTGCTATGCTGCCCACACTGGCTTCAAATTCATGGGCTCACACAATCCCCTTCCCTCTGCCTCTAGAGAAACTGGGGTTGTTGGGGCACGCCTTCGCACCTAGCTGAAGTGTGCAGGTGGTGTGTGTGTGTGTGTGTGTGTGTGTGTGTGTGTGTGTGTGTGACTGAAGTGCTGGTGGCATGCCACCGTGCTGTGTGCAGTTCCGTTGCAACTCCTCCGTGGTTTACAGGAGGAGGCTGTGGCACTCTGGGGGCAGAGTGGAAATGGACTTTTGGGTGTGAAAGCCCGGAGAGAAAATAACACCTGAAGGGAGGTGAAATTCCTTTGTCGGAGTGACTGTGCCAGTAAGTGGAAGGGGGAAGGGGGGCTGACACCTGCCTGGAGCAGGTGTGCACAGCTGGGAAACAGTTGCCACAGTCCCCACAACTGCTTTGTCACAACTCCCTCCTTCACCACACTCTTCTCTTCTTTCCCAGGATGTCTGTGGCAGGCTTGGCTTGCGGGCGTCCCCAGGGAAGACATACCCTTGTTTGAAGGAAGCTGAATACTGTGCTGCTTTAGAATACAGCCACACTGCAGTTTGAAGAAAGTGTGCTGATAAATGCAGAAGGAAGAGAGAGGACAAGGCAGGAAGTGGAGGGAGGGGAAGGGTCAGGAGAGAAGGCAGAGGCAAGGAGGGTACTCAGAGTGTGAGAATGAAAGAACAGAAACATTCTCTCCCATTTTTTTTTGTTTGCTGTTAGGATGGGTTCTTAGGTAGCCCAGGATAGCCTTAAACTCTCTATACAACAGATGACCTTAAACAATCAATCTTGCTTTGACTTCCAGGGACTCACAAACCTATGGCACCACACTAGTTTTTATTCTGTTTGATGTTGATGTTGTAAATCAAACCCAGGACCCAGGGCTTCGTATAACCTGGGGGAACACACCAACCAACTGAGCTATACTCCCAGCCTGAGAAACTTTTTTTTTTTTTTTTTAATTTTCAAAAGTGTCCTAGTGGATATGGGCTAAGCTGAGTCACCACATGCACCTAGGGTCAGCTCTCTAAGTGTGGCCACTCCGATGCTGCTCTCATCAGTACGACTGCTTGTGGGGAAGGGGTGGAAAAAAATTCATTCTCAATTCATGTTCTTGTCTGATCGCCTTCACCAACTGTCCAAGATAAACAAACCTTTTCACTTGGGATTCACCTCCCTCTTAAAACAGGTCAACACACAGAAGGGCCCTCTGCTTTTCTGCAGTTTAAGACTATACTAATCTCAGCTCCCTGTGAGCAGGGCTTCACGGGGGTGGGGGGGACTTCCTAGTATACAAAATCAAAAGGGATGACTTGGCTCTGCTCTGTCTTCCAAGAGCCAGTGTGCAAAAGGCTGAACTTCCACTCAGTAATGATCAGAGATAGAAACCGACTTCCATGACAGTAGAAATAGTAAATTCTAAATAAAACAAATGTTTCCTTTGTCCCAACAATATCACGTAGATTATAGATAACTCCCTACCTCTTCACTAAGGGGAAAAAAAACCCCAAACAACAGTTAGCAGCAGTCTTCCTTGTAAATGGGGCAGGACTGTGAGTAAGAGAATTCAGGTTTAAAGCCACGCCAGTCTCAGCAGAGGCCACATCAAAGCAAGAATCAACAGTCAGGAGTTATCTTCTTTTCTTCTTGCACTTGCCCTAAAATACGGTATTAATAAGATAATCGTCCAAAATGGCACAGTGCACATCTGCAAAGACAGATACCACCTCGCTCAGAGAATCAGTTTCACACAAACCTGGTCCTCTACTTAGCATTTAATCTCAGAGTCTCAGAGAGGCCAAGTACCTGTGAACGGTCTGTTGAAATGCCTCTGCAAACCCCCTCACTAAAATACAGCACTGTTTGAAGTTTTTCACACTTGACATTCACATCAGACAGTTACACACTTAAATGAAAATCAAAGGTACTTTAAGAACCCCAAGACTTTCCCGTAAGTATACAATATGGGTTTTGTCTCCATCATCCATACAATTGATTGAACAATAACTTATATATGGGGAGATTTGACTATGCAAATCTCTTAATGATACATAATAAGCTGCCCAAAGACTCACCCCGACAAGGAATATGTCACTTGAGTGTGTAGAGATGAGCTGATTTTGTACATTTCTGGGATGATTCGAAGCTCTTTACTTTTTGTCGGGGAGGTTCTCTATATGTGGTAATACCCAGGGCGAAGGGCGCCGTGAGGTGCACTGAGTACTTTTAGGGATTCATGTATTCAGCACGTCTTTTGAGCTCATCCAGTATGCCCGGCTGTGTTCTAGGCAAAGGGCAGCTGATCATCTCAGCCCTACAACTGACCCTGCCCTTTGCTTTAGGTTAGCATCACTGAACCTGGAAGAAAGGATGAGGTGGAGCAGAGAGGGCAGAGGTAGCCCTGAGAACACCTGAGCTGCCACTGTACCTTCCTGAGGCATGGGGAGTCTCTGGAACATTCTTAATGTACATGGGAGAGACCAGGGTAATGCCTCAATGGTGCCAGAGACCCTAGGCAATGCCTTGACACTTGCTGTGGTCTATTTTCCAAGGGTAGACTATGAAGAATTCCTAAGGCTGTCTGAACTGTTCAAGGACTGAAGATTTGGAACATGGGAAGTAGACATTACGAAAAAGGCAACGAGGGATTTTGACGGGGAGAAATGCAGCCATCAGAACTGAGTCCTCATTGGATGGTTTATCAAGTGTACAATAAACAACGGCAGAGAGTACCTATCGGTTGGAAGACAGACCTAGGAAAATCACACATACAGCTGTGGAATGATAAAGAATGCTTCCCTGGGAAAGATTAGTCAAAGACAGAAAGAAAGGGAAAGAGCAATGTGCACCCAGTAGGAATTCCAGGAGGACAGGCTAGGCCTTGCCTTGGATTTCCGCAGCCTTCTGTAAAGTTACGAATACCACTCTTAGATCTGCGATGTTCTCCAGAATACAGACTCCCTCTTCGCATTTCATACGACTATCTCTGTTTTTCTTATTTATTCCTGGAGTACAGCACAGGAGGCCATATTTCATTTATAATGTCTTATAATGTCTCATGACTGGCATCAACTGTTCTGCCTTAGTGTTCTGTTGCTGTGAGGAGACACCATGGTCACAGCAACTCCTGTTAAAGAAAATATTTAATTGGGGCTGCCTTACAGTTTCAGAGGTTCGGTTTGTTATCACGGTGGGAAGCATGGCAGCATACAGGCAGATATGTGGCTGGAGCAGTAGCTGACAGTTCTACATCTGGATCAGCGAGCAGCAGGAAGAGGGACACTGTGAGCCTGGCTTGGGCTTTCAGTACTCTCTGAGATCCCAGGAGAGGCTTCAGTAAATGGGAGAGGCTTTGGTAACTGTGGGTGTTGGCAAACTGGAACGCTTATTCCAGATACTTAAAATATTCACTCTTATACTTTTGTTGCTCTAGGGTCACTTTTGAACCCAATAATATAATAATCAGGGTTCTCTAGAGTAACAGAAATTATAGAATAAATCTCTCTATATATACAAAGGGGGCTTTCCAGAGAATGTCGCACAGACTGAGGTCCAGTTAATCTAACAATGGCTGCCTATGAACTGAAGATCAGAGAGACCTCAAGGCTGGATGTCTCAGCTGGTTGTCAGTCTATACTGGAATCCTGAAGAAGTGGCTCTAACACCAGTGAAGAAATGGACTTGCCAGTAAAGGTGAGAACACACAGGCAAAAGAGAAGGCTGTCTTCTTCCATGCCCTGATTTATAAAGACTACCACCAGATGGAGTGGGCCATATTAAAAAGTGGATCTTCCGACCTAGAAGTTCCAGATAAGAAGTGGGATTTCCCACTTTAAAGGATGTAATTAAGAAAACTCCCTCACAGGTGTGCTCAGCATGTGAGTTTTAGTTAACTCTTTAGTCAACTCAAGTTGACAACCAAGAAGAGACATCACAAGTCCACCTCTTATCAACCTAACATTCATATCTCCTTATGTCATGCTTAATTTTCAAATAAAAACAATGACCAGGTCACAATTGCATCCAATATGATATAACCACCCCATGTATAATCACAAACATATTACATATTTCACAAAGTTAACCAAAGATGGTATGGTGGTACTGCAAAAGTAGCTGAGAGTTCTCCATCCTGATCAGAGAGAAACTGGGCCTGGCATGGGCTCTTGCAACCTCAAGGCCCACCGCTAGTGACACACGTCCTCAATAAGGCCACGCCTCATAATCCTTATAATCTTTTAAAAACAGCACTCCTCCTGGTGACTAAGTATTCAGATATATGAGCCTATGGGAGACCATTCTTATTCAAACCGCCATACTTCTCTTTGATGGATCTTATTCTGGCTTCACTGACTGGAGCTCAAATACAGTTCATCTGTTAGTGCCCTGTGAGTTCAGTGTGTGGAAGTAAGTCTAAGTATTTGTCTTGCTGGTTAAAGTAATTCATTTGGCCATGTAATTATCACCAGCAATGCCACAGACATATTATTCTCTATAGAATTAACAGTTGTGCTTAATTATTTCTAATAGAAACATACATAAAACATTTTTTTTTAACTGTAGGTGAATATAAAACAGGATAAAAAGTAACCTTTAAAAGCCTCCATGTTTGTGTCTGGGATACTGGCGTACTCATCGAAATAATATTTTACCTGAGAAAAAGCAAAGACGGAAAAAAGCTGTCTCAATTTTGACAATAAAGAATTGTTGGCATATAATCAATAAACACTGTTCTCTCTCCTTATTACCTAATGAGCATTTGATTTTAGTGCAATTAACTTTTATTGACTTTAAGTGGAGTATACAGTATGATATAAATAAACCACATTTGCAATATGGGTCAAGACAGACTGGAAGGCAAGCGAAAGCTGTATCATTCTATGACTTAGGAGAAATGAAAGCAAATCAAATATTCCCAACAGTGCAGAATTTGTGATGCCTTTTAGCGAATACACTCTATATCAAAGAAAATGTGTGCTGCAGCAGGAAGATACTAGGGAAGCTTGCAGGAGAACTAGGTGAATATTGCTCCCTTTAAATGGAATTCTGTGTAAATAAATTAAGTTTTAGGTCTCAGATTTTCTCCCTGATTTTTGTTTTTGTTTTTGTTTTGTTTTGTTTTGTTTTTTAAATTGGGGGTAGAGTGAGGACCAAGAATAAGTCTTAAGCTGAAGTCTAGAGATTTTCAATTTTTAAAAAAATCTCCCTATTTTAATAAGTATTGCAAAATACAATTTTGAAGCATGTTAGTTCGTTTTATGTTAAAACTGAAGAAAATGAAAAGCTCCATATGACTACTTCAGTCATCAATATAAAACATTTCAGACATGCAATAGAAAAATCTCTTTATTTTGAATGGGAATGTTATGAAAATCCGCCATCATGTGTTGTAAAAACATTATTTTCTGTGACAAGTATTAAAAATGATATGTTCTCTTTAAAAACAAACTCCATTAACACCGGCAGTAATCTCATATTGTAATATCTTTACCTGTAGTAAAAATCACTTTGTATCAGAGTTACATTCCGTTATGGTTTAGGCATGTGATGTATTATTATCCCTCAGAAAAGCTCAGCTTAGTGGTACTGCTCTGAGGAAGTTGGACCATGAGGACACCCACCGAGGAAGGAGTTCAATCCGCTATGGAGAGGTGAGGCACAGTGGGAGGAGCTGGGTCTCTGGGGAACATCTGTGAAGGGCATGTATTCTCACGGTATCTCTAGCCCCTCTCCTTGCCTCTGTCATTCCTGGATGACCTATTGTGAGCAACGTCCTTCCACTCTGAAGCTTCTTCTGCCCTGCCACAGGCCTAAGAAGAACACAGCCAGTAGACCGAGACCTTCTGAAGCAGTGGATCAGTCATTTGCTCCCATATGCTATTACATCACCAAAGTGTAACTAATACCAACTTAATTCACGTTGGAACGGTAAGATCACAAATAAAAACACTTGTTGAAAAAGCCAGGATGTTCTCCAAGCTTAAAAGAGTTTATCTGGGGCAGGACATGCAGCTCAGTGGTAGAACACTTAGCATGTTCCCTGGGTTCAATCTCAGGCATGGGGGGTTGAGGGTGGGAGAGAATATATTTAACGGGCTGTTGGTCCATTATGGCTTCTTTATGGGAGACTTTACCTGATGTTTATTTCCTAGATGTTTCTGCAACCACAGGCTGGGTTAGTGATTAGAAAGCAAACTCCCAAATAGCTGTACGGAGACTATTTTCCAAATTATCTAACTTTGACACTGTTTTTTTTTTTCCCCCTAGAATTTTGATATTGTTTGTTCTCTGCAGCTGGGGCCATAATGTCTGTTAATGGCCTGAATCTGAGTTGAATGTTCTGTTTACGGATTCCTTCCAATTATATTACGGCTTTAGGCAGGAATGCTCCGCTATCACTAACATTAAGTATTGCATAGATGAAATGCTCTTCCACAGAGCGAGTAAATCTTTTCTGTTCCTGGCATACGCATTGTGGTGAACCACTCCACGGACACCATTGGATGATGTTCTTTGATTTAAGAATAAATAGTCACAGCGAAAGTTTTCACATGTACCTCCCTTTATGTGAACATCTTAGAGATACGTATTTTGCCTGTGTATGAAATACTATCCGCTCCTGACGTTTACTCTCTCTAACATTTTGCTGGCTAACATCTACAAAAGGCAGGGCAGCAAGGCAAGAACACAGATCTAAGAGCCAGGAAGGACCGATGGCAAAAATTAGATCACAGATATGATGTGACTATCTCAACTGAATGTACTGTAAAACGTGAAGAGGATGTCAGTGGATGGGCAATTAATGAGGTCCCACTGTACATTATAAAGAAGCAGTAGGTGCTGTTTGCGTAGCTGGAAGCTTATAACTTTTGTTGGGATGCTCAATGCGACCAAGAACCAGCCCACCAACACAGGGGACCACGGTGCCTAACATAGTGTTTTACGGCTTTTCGGATCTTTTCTAACATCGGCCCACAAGTAGTTTAGTATTAATTTATTTAAAAACTTCCATAGAAGTCAATGAACTTTAGACATCAGTTTAGAAGTCCTGGTGTGTGAGCTCTCACCATGGATCCGGAGGCTTCGTGAAGATTCTTTCCTTTAAGCTCTGGAGGTTAGAAGTCCAGGCTGAGATGTGGAAGGGTTGGTTTCTGGTGATTAGTCTCTGGCTTGAATGGCTGCCCTTCTCCATGGCTGACCTCCGGAATCTGGTAAGCTGCGTCCCAGTGTCTCTTCCTATAGGTTCAGGTCAGTCCCTTGTGGCCTGCTTTATCCGGAATATTCCTTTCTGCTTCCTCAAGGGCCCAATGTCTCTCCAAACATCATTGCAAGAATGAGAGTTTCCACTTACAAAATTTGGGCTACGCAGACATTTGGTCCATTACTAGCAGGGTTCACCCTAACTTAATAATTGGGTTAATTGATTTACTATTTCAGATTTGTTAGCTTCTCATCTCTAAGAATGAGGTAACCCTTACCCAGGAGATTAAAACACAATACTTAGAACAATGTATCACACTTGTGAGGGTTTACTTTAATTTAAAGCCTTAATGTGGGGGGCATTTTTCATTTAGTTAAATAAGGTAATCAAAGTATTTTTTTTTTAAATAACAGAGTTTTAGGCTTATGCTGTTGTGCTCATAAAATAATTACTCAGGCAGGTGGTGGTGGTGCACGCCTCAAATTCCAGCACTTGGGAAGCAGAGGCAGGTGGATCTCTGTGAGAGTTCCAGGATAGTCAGGGCTATCCAGAAAAATCCTGTCTCAAAAACCAAAAGAGAAAAAGATAATCATTTTATTTATCAAGTTCTTTATTAATATACTCCTTTACTATTAAATTTATAAAGCACACAAAGGCCTGCTTATACTTCAGAAAATGTCCCTTACTTAGGTGCCTACCACATTTAAGATGGAAGCAGTGTGAGTTATTACAGGAAAGACTATCTTCTATTCAGGGTACCCTGGCTAAAACTTGTTCTGTCTCCAAACTCACACTTTTAAATATTTCAATTGGTATTATTTGCATTCATAAACTTACACTTCCAATGCAAAACATTTGCAAATGTAAAGATGAATGAAGCCACACCATGTTTTATGGCATTTACTTGGAAAATCTGATTAAGACAGATGTCTTTGGCTCATAATTCTTCAATGTCAGGTTGTCATAGTTCCCATCAGCAAGATGTTTTAAAGGCTTTCGATTAATATTGCATGCCAGAACTGAAATTACATCCTTTGTCGTTTAGTTCTTAATGGTGCAAGTGATATCTATCAAGTAGTGTTTTATGAAGCATGTGTGAGCTTTATTGCGGGGCTGTTTTCACAAATCTTGTTCAAGTTTCTTTTTTTTTATATAGCCTTCAGAAAGATGGCTTGGGGTTTAACAATAACTCTACCCTTTGTCGAAATTATGAGTTTTAAAATAAAGTGAAACTGGCATTGTATCAATAGAAAATTTCTACTTGAATCTGTCCTGTTCCCATTTGCACATGATATTTGTACAGCTAATCATGAGTATCTGCGTTAATCTAGCTATTTAGAAACTCATGCAATCACATGCCCACAAAGCCTCTATATGAAACCTAGCCACTATTTGCCAAGTATGGAAAGTATGTTATGTCTGAATCCAATATATATTAATTCTGGATAATGACTGGGCTTGTGCTGCCAAAGTATATGTTTTGATTTTTAAAATATAATTTAGGAAGAAGCTGGTATTATCAATAATTCCAGTAATTATGAAACTCAAACACCTCATTTTCAAGTATCTGGGATGCAGAATCTCTGTACCACAATCATACTATTAGTATGCAATCATGTAATTAGTATACAATCATTAATTAATAGTTATGTGGGAAAGGGAGACAATTCTATTTGACTTTTTTTTTCCCTCTATTTTGAATATAAACCAATTTGTTTAGGTCGGAGCTTTCCCCCTAATGTGCCTTACTTGTATGGTTTTGGTTCCATTTAACTGTAATACTAATGCCAGGGGACACAACGTGACTGCTGAGGTCTTCTTTTTCAGTTAAAGAAAAAAAAACAAAAAGAATCCCACAATCCTTTAACTCGTTAATAAAATACACATTTTAAAGCTTTGGTGGCTAAGTCTAGTCTGAAATGTGTCGTGCTGTATCAGTTTGCAATTTATCAAACTTAAATCTAGTCAAGATAAAACAGCTGATCAAAAACGATTATAAAGGGGAGTGACAAGGGTCTTATTCTGGGATGTCTCCCTTGGCCCTTTTTTTCCCTAGCTGATGCAAGGGAAACCTGACTACATCTTTCTCCAGCTAGCCACGGTCTTTGGGGATATTACAGAAATGTGGTTTTTGCCAACTTTGTGTCTAGTATAAGGGAGAATGAAAATATCAACATTGAGATTGACATTCTCATCCAGCCTTGCCCCGAGCATTCATCTTGTTTGGATAACTGTACATTTAAAATTAGAGGCTACTTATCTGGTTCTAGATCTTACGGAACAATGTACAAGAAAAGGCTCTGCAGATTGTATTCCCCAAGGAACTCGGGGCCATTCTCATTCTTTCTTTAGGGGAGAGCCATCTCTCCCTCAATGTATACTTGAATCCTTCCGGCTGTATGTGGTTCACTGAAGGAATGGCAATAGTTCACTTTAAAAACATTCTCTCCATTAGCTAGAATCGATTTTTTTTAAAGCATCCCAACACGTCCATATCCAGCATATAACAATTCCTTTAACCCCTGATACTCAAAAGTGCTATGTGTTTAAAAGACAATCATCCTGACTAATAAATGAAGGAACGAATATATTTTTCCTCATATTTGTCTCCATGTTTGATGTTTCCTTATTATAAGCAAATCAATTGCCCAGTAACAACAAAAAGGGAATAAGTAAAATTCTAGGCTCAAAGTAGCTGTATATACCTTTAGGGAAGAAATTCCATAGAGGAAAGGACCCTCAAGCTGAGCGTGTAATGAACCCAGCATAGATTTTCACAATTAATCTCACCACCACCACAAACTGCTGTAATTTATTTCTACTTTAGGGAGATGAAGGCGTCTGGCAACGGCCCCACAGAGCACAGGTCTGTAGCTCTCTAGAACTGCCCATGTTATCACTTCTGTTTTCAAGTTCATGACTGGGAAAACGAAGGAGACACAAGTTCTTGAGTTTTCAATGGGATCGCAGAAACTGAATTTTAATTGAAGAACAGGGCTAACTAGCTGTGAGCTCAGAGTAGTCTTCACAAACCACCGGTGAGGACACAAACTCCCTTCCAGTACAGGGAAGCCAAAGGATGTGCTTCAAGAGGAGAATGATGACCAAACAGTGGTTTAAGAACTCTTCTCTAATTTTATAAAGAGAATATTTTTACTATGTGGGTAATGTCTTACTTCGCCTTAAAATTTTTCTGAAGGTAGTATATCTTTTCTCTTAAGAAACAAAACACAATTACAAAAAACAAACAAAAAAACCCTCTAAAAAATACTGATTAATAAGAGAAGACTCCTCCTCAAGGTGGTGGCGCACGCCTTTAATCTCAGCACTTGGGAGGCAGAGGCAGGCAGATCTCTATCAGTTTGAGGCCAGCCTGGTCTATAGAGTGAGTTCTAGGACAGCTAGGGCTACACACAGAAAAACCCTGCCTCAAAAAAACTAACTAACTAACTAACTAACTAAATAAATAAATAAATAAATAAAATAAAATAAAAACAGGATGCTCCCGGGTACCCTTCTTGTCCTTACAGTCGTGGTGGGTTATTTTAGAAAACCAGAATAACTGGAATGTTAGCACACGCTATTAGGAGTTATGCTTATGGAATCAAGCAGTTATGCACTACAAGATCCCATCTTTAGTCACGCCCACTATTTACTAGCAAGTATTCAAGACAACATTACTAAACATTATTTTTTTTTTCATTTACAGACAACTTTTAATGAAATGGTAAGGGGATCAAAAGAGTCACGCAACTTCATGTCTTATATTCAAAATGGTCCCTGTTCCTTTCACGGTAGTTTTCCTTTTTCCGTTAAGCTAAGGCAGGTAATTTAAATGTGTTAACCTTTTGCGTATTGTAAAAAATAGAGAATTAGTACTGATTAAAAGGATAATTTATATTAACATGTTTAGCCATGTGCTTCTGAATGTCAAAGCAATTAGAGGAAGCACACCTTAAATATACAATTTGACTTTAAAATATTCACCGAAATGAAGTGACAGACAAATGCAATTAAATGATTATTCCGGCAAGAGAGAAGGTATTATAAAAGAGAATACTAATTAACTTTCAAACAAAGAATTTTGTAACACTCGTTCCACACAACACATTCTTACACATATAAGAAATGGGAAGTGACTTCAGATGCATTCTTTACATTCAGAATGTATGTACCACCCGTGATTAGCAATCCAAGCTGATTCATCAGATTTAGCAGTAAATATTGCCCCCAGCACTGAGCTACATCAGACAAGCTCCTCAAAGGGCTAGGACGCCTGTCATGCCTTCATTCACGCTTGTTGCTCACAAAGATTAGCATCATGAAAACACTTTCTGATTTCAAAGTCTGAAATAGGAAGGATTTACAACTCGGAAGAGCCTAATGGAGCTGTCACATAGAGAAGTTACACCCCCAGTGAAATGGCCACGTCGTCATCTAGTTTCTATCTTAAGGGAGGAAAACAAAATCTTTGTAAAGAACCCGGAAATGTGGTTGGTAAAAGGAGATTCACACTGGGAGCTTGGAAGGGGTCTCTCTTCAGAGATCAGCGGAGGTCAAAGATAACGGAAGGCACAGCCAGGAGCTGGTGGGGTTCACACACACCTTTCTTTCAGAACTTCAGCCCCCATCTATTTCAGAGTATTGAAGAATAGAACAAAAGATGAGAGCCAAGCTTCCAAAATAGCACCACAGCACATTATTAATAGTGTCAAAGAGAGAAACGACAGCTATCAAAGGAGAACTTTTGTCTCCTTTAATTAAACTCCCTGGGCTAAGGGGTGGATTCAAACTTCTTTTTAGATTAAAATAAAATAAAATAAAATAAAGCCTGATTAAGATTTACATTTCTGTCCAAGGCATCCTGAAGCACAGTTATGTCCCACTTACGGCCGAGGCAGCAGCTCCCACAACAAACTTGGACATCATGCAGTGGCCTCAAAATAACCAAGATGCAGCTGATCTCCTCCTCGCAGGTAAATTAGTTTCCAATGAATCTCCCTCCCTCTGGTAGTGAGCACCCATCCATTAAATCTGAAATGAGAACTAACCCAAAATTATAATGGTTTGAATGTTTCAATTAATTTCACTTTTCTCATACCAGAGGCACCATAATAACCCTGCTTTAAGATAAGTTGGTGTGACTTTCAAAGTTCTGTGCAAAGGATGACTTCTAAAAATTAATCTAGCTGTCCATACGAGAGGGGAAAACAGAAACTCTCAACCCACAGACACAAGTTTTAAAAAAAATTCCAACATAGCCAATGCAATGTTATTATTCTAACTGTAAAAATGTCTTAAAGGAAAACTATTTCTTGTCTTCTAAATGTAAATTATCAATCTGTCCCAAACGAAATTCACCATTTTCCCATACACTCTGTCCAACACATCCTTCCTTTCTCGGTTATATCACATTTCCCCAGAAATCACCATATTGTGACACAAAGCTTGGTGGCAGTTTTGACTTACCCTCTATGAGCCTTTATATTTAATCCTGTCTGATGCTTAGTTTATTCAAAGTGTTCTCCAGCCACATCTCTTCTGTATTGTCATTGCATAACCTGCCTACACCCGACTGTCCTTCCATTTCCTGTTCATTCACCAAATAAAATGACAGTCCCTGTCTGCTGAGTAGGTCTGAGCCATATATGAAAAGTCTGACAGCATTCACTCCATTCTGCTGATTACCAACCGATACTTCCCTTTTCTAATTGTATTCTCTCTTGTCTCAACAATGGTTTGTTTCTGCCAACCCACTGTGTAAATTTTATTCATGAAATAATGTTACAGTGTTATAGGATATAAAAGGTGGCAGGCTGATTAACTTAGCAGAGCCCATCTTCGAACTGAGGACATAGACCTCACATGCTCAAAGCAGCGACAACACAAATCTATATTTGTAGAAACTACAGAAAAGTATTAAAGGAGAGATAATCAGGAAAGGTTATCTTGTATTTGGAATTAGTTTGTAGGGCTAGATGTGCAGGCTACATTTTATCTAGGCTTTAAAGAGAGAAGCAAAGGGTCATTATTTACATTGTTAGATTATTACATTGGTGACCATAAAAGAGGTGGTGTCGCTCAGTACTGACACCACTTTAGAAGGCAGTTGTCAATGCGCAGGCTTCTGGGTAGAGAGAAATGAGTGGGGGTGATGACTTACACTCCAAGAGTTGAGGTTCCTCAAAAAGATTTACTTCCAGCCGAGAAGTCAGAGGGAAATGAACCTGAGTGCTCTTCCGGGATATACAGGTCACGTGTCAGCAACAATTTGGCTGTAAACAGCCAGCCTTGCTTTTGAGCATCGGAGCCAAAAAACCTCACCGGGCACCGTCCAATTAAAAACAAACACATACATATGCTGAGCAGTGGTGGCCCACACCTTTAATCCCAGTGCTTGGGAGGCAGAGGCAGGTGGATTTCTGAGTTTGAGGCCAGCCTGGTCTACAGAGTGAGTTCCAGGACAGCCAGGGCTATACAGAGAAACCCTGTCTCAAAATACCAAAAAAACAAAAGAACAAAAACAAAACAAAACAAACTCCAAACAAACACATACATAAAAAATGTGCCCTTGTTAGGCTTACACTGTAGCATGCAAGCAAAGGAGAGGGGGAATAAGCATAATAAATAACAACATAATATTGAATATGGCAGTGACAGGCACGTGATGCTGATAACATACAAAGCAGAGGTGCTGCTGGGGTTTAGAACTGTTGGGAGAAAGAGCTATTGGAAGTTGGTCATGGAAACAGGATGAATTGGGAAGCTGAGAGTTGAACAAAGAGGTGGAAAGAAAATAAATAAACTGGGACATGCTGATAATAGTTTAGAAATGATTATCTGGTCTAATATCAACGGGAGCAATGTAACAGAATTCCAAGGGAAGGATCACAAAAATGAATGAAACTGGATAAAATAAGTTCTAATATTTATGTGTTTGATAGCCATAGCTATCAATGTTAATACATTCCATAAATTTATGCATTTCTCTAGGGTTAAATGAATTTACAGTACTTCAAGTGAGTAGATCCATTGGCTTGTTGATGATCCCAAGGGAGTTTCTGAATTAAACTGGTGCTTAGCACACAAAATAAAGGGCAGGAAAGCAAAACCTACAGGAATCAAGGAAGGGATGGCCAGGATACATTCAGAATTATCTGCCACCTTTTAAAACTATTCTAAAATCACAAAATCTCATCCTTTTTAATCCCTATTTGTCACTACCCTATCACCCTGGAAATCTACATAGGACCATGGCATTTCTGTTCAGTTACTGGATGCCCCAGGCCCCCACAACTCCACTTTCACCCTGAAATCTTTGCATTGTCTCTTGTCTTCCATAGCCCAGCACATCTTTTGCTGTAACACACCAAAGCACTGACTGAAGACTTACTCCATGTGCCATTCTGTGGGCAATTCTTTTCGTTTGATTCCATACTCAAGATGCTGTCCATATGTGCTGTTCACATTAGAGACAGATGAAGAAGCAGAAGGAGAGAGAAGGATAGGAGGAGGAGAAGATTCCTGGCTGATTGGGAAATGAACTCCATTTCTTGCAACTATGCCCATGGTGTATGGCAGGATGGAGGGAAAACAAGTTAACAACCCAAACTCTCCTGAACGGATGGCTACCCGAATCTCACAAAGTCTGAACACAAACCTGAATGGTCTCCAATTTAAAGATGGATTTTGCTGAACACAATTCTGCTTCTGCTGCAATCAGACAATGAGAATAACGGACTGAAGCCTAAAACTTGTCCAGTACGGGTTCAATCTATGACAGAATGAGGAAACGTGGACAAAGGCTATTTGGACTTAGTCATTTACTCTTTTAACTCGCTCCTATTCATGTTTAGGAGTGAGACTCAGAAATCCCACTTCTCCTTTTTTTTTATACAATGCCTCCATTTAGAAGGATTTCTTCTAAGTCACTCAAAATTAACTTATTTTGATTTCCTAGGAAATATTGAAGTATGGTATCAAAATAGCACTTCCTAGAACATTTAGAAGAAATAAACATGTTTCTCTTTATATTCAAGCAAGAAAATTAGAAGCTGGAAAATAAAAGGCAGTGTAAATATACAATGAGATTTTATTCTTTCTCTTAGAGCTACTAGCACACAGAACGTTTGAGCTTGTGTATTTTTAGGACCAGGGGGCTGCAAACTAGTGTGGCTGCTGCCTGTCCGGGTGGCTGCT
The DNA here is from genome assembly GCA_019843815.1 of Montemys delectorum. NCBI lineage: Eukaryota > Metazoa > Chordata > Mammalia > Rodentia > Muridae > Montemys > Montemys delectorum. The sequence continues at coordinate 2,230 of JADRCD010224831.1, read as the reverse complement.
GCCTGTCCGGGTGGCTGCACTTCCAAAGCAACAGAGATACATCCCTTCCCTCACCGGTTGACTATTTTGTGCTACAACAGAGTCTCACTTCTTGCTACCCTGACTCCCTTGAATAACTGAAATAGTTACTATTTAGCCCTTTGAGGAAAAAGTTTGCCAATGATTGCTTTTCCAAATGAAAACTTTATTGAATTGTAGATTCACATGTTTCAGGAAATGCAGTTTTAGGAAATAAGAGATCTCTCCTCACTGTTCATTATCATCGAGCAAACCACGCTGAAAGCACCTACAGAGTCCACTGAGCTTAATCAAGGTGCCAGTGCACAGGCCTGCCAGGGAAGGACATGTTCAGGTTCGCCAGTTTTAAGCAAAAATATATTAATTGTTCCTGCTCTAACAGGGTTTTTTTCTTCATCCTTTATACAGCAAATCTGGTCATAAAGTAAAGTATTTGAAGATCATGTTAGTCTCAAGCGTAGCAAAAGTTAGGGACATCGATTTAATGAGGGTAAAGCCATGCAGATTTTGTGAATGCATTGCAAAAAGCATTACATCTATCTATCGATCTATCTATCTATCTATCTATCTATCATGACATACAAACACACATACATGTGCACACACATACACACACACACATGACTTTTATGGCTATGGGGAGAAAAAAATCTGTGAGTTAAACAAATCAACTTGAGATGCATGTAAAAGTTCTTTTTGGGATATATACTGTTGAGGATCTTGCCTTCTAACTAGCCAATGCTGTCGTGAGTAGGTATGAAAGGAAGTGGAGTGGAGCCAGGGGGGAGGAAAGAGTAACAGGCAACAGAAACGTAATCAATTTTAGGTTTACTGAGAGGTGATCTGCCTCTATCATTTGAAATCACACCAGAAATGCAAAATAATATATATTTTGTGGGTTTTCACTGGGAACATAGAACACATAGTAGATCTCAATGGTTCAATGGGATGTCTCAACATTTTAAATAAATTCTTTGTATGGTGCTCTGGAGAAATCATTGGCTTAAAGGTGCATCCTTTACTTCCAAAATAAGTTTCGAAGCTACAGTTTAGTAGAGATGGTAATAAATACATGCATGAAGCAATGCATAGCAAATGGCCCCAGTCGGTAAGCAAGCCTTTCCTATGAGCATCCCTTCTGGACGGTAGTAAGGAATAAATTAATGAATAAATAAATAATAAATAATAAAGCCATGGTAAATTGCAATTCCAGTAGGAGTAGGAGCCTCTGTATGAGGAGGATGAATAATATAAACAGTCAGTTCAGAAGATTGAAAGACAGACCTATAAAGGACACAAATCCCTACCTTCCCATAACTAAATTGAATTTCGAGGCTCATTTTAGTGAGAAATTATGGGGCTCTGGATAAACTGCAAGAAAGCATTTCAAAGTACAAGGTACCATATTTAGCAGCTAAGTCTTTTCTTTTTCTTAATCGAAATACTACTTCTCTGCACTGGAAATAAAAAGAGAAACATTTTGAGTTAAATTCCCTTTGAGAAAGATTTATTTTGGTTTTCCACATTTCATTGTGGTTAATCTATTTATTTTCATTCTTGAATAAAACTGACTTTCTGTCTAAAAAAATAAGCAGTAATAAACAATAACAAATGTGGAAAGAATTTCTGTGGAAGTGTAATCATTTCAATAATGTGTGAGATGCAAATCCCAATCGTCCTCTCTAATAAATAAAGCACTGGAGAACGCAGGATAACTTGAAGTGAACTATAAATAAGCCTTTTTAATATTAAATTATACAAAATTCATTTGATATAAAGCTTAAGGACTCCCCTGCTTCCCAGTGATTCCTAGTATAGTACCCATCTTTAAATCCTTGAGAAAAATTATTTAGGTTTTCTCATGTACTGCTCTGAAGTCAGATAATCTGATATTCTTACAATGTAGAAAACCAAACTACAACCCAGTATGTTAGAGTTTTCAACATTTGTTTTCTCTTATTGTAGGCTCACTTCTTTTAAACAGCTGACTTTCATCAGTGTGCTAGTGTGACAACTGCCTGAAAAATGTGATTGAGGAATTTGACTTTTTAATCAAAAGCTTGTTTAAGGTTTACATTTAGGAATGAATGAGAAATTGTGAAAAACAGTTTAAAGCAATTTAGTTTAAAGATGGCTGGAGAAATGGCTCAGTGAGTAAAGCGCTTGCCATGCCTGTACGAGGACATGAGTTCAGATCCCAGAGGTTATGTAA
>JADRCD010224829.1:0-10686 GCA_019843815.1 Montemys delectorum | reverse complement strand
GAGAGAGAGAGAGAGAGAGAGAGAGAGAGAGAGAGAGAGAGAGAGGTGGGGGAGAGGGGGCTTTAGGTAAAAATTTTAACCCAGATAGTTAAAGCTCTTGTTTGTCATCATGGAATTGATTGATTGATTGATTGATTGAAACTTTGACTTTTCTGTTCATTTGATGTTTGAAAGAAATATGAGATTCAGAGTTCAGCTGAAGTGAGGCTACATAAAAATCAATGTGACCTAGAGTATAAAAGAAACACAGTCTGCTACGGATGCTACATAGATTAGGGTTATCAAGGACTCCAGAGCACAGCCATGATACCCAGAGCCATGGTTCCTATGTCTAGGTGTTTCTGCAAGACGCTTCTTGCATGCTGCTCCGCAGATGAGGTAGAAAGAGACTTGGTCCAGATCATATCAAAAGCTGATCTTCCCGGGCCACTGAATTAACTTTTTAAAAGGTTGGTACTATGCCCTACAAGTTCGAGTATCCTAATTCAGATGTTTTTAGCACGATACTTGTTTTCTGATATATAACATTAGGTATTGTTAATTAGTATTTAAAAACAAAAGCAAATGCAAAAGGCCTTAGATGTGATGAGAACATAACTGAATGGCCGGTGTTAAACTGCCTGCTGCAGGTTAATCCCTGGTATGGGCTGGAAGAGCTGAGTCTGACAAATTCCCTGACTTTACTTTCTTTCATAAAAAAGAATCATTTCCCATCCATAATTTAGGAGCCACCAAACTTTCATTAAAATTATCAGTAAGTACAAATGCTGTCCAGTTAGCCTAGTGTGCCTATGCCCCGTGTCTAAGTCTTTGGGCCCTGACTTCCTGGCAGCCTGTATCCTGGTGGCGTCAGCTGTCACCATGTCCCTTCACTGGTCTCTTCAGGCCCTTTTGTACTCACTGGTGGCTGAACCATTGAATAAATCTCTGGGATGCACTATTTTTACACTTTTCCTTGCCTAATGACATCAGAAGCAACCATGGCTGCCTTTTGGTGGTCAGAAGAAACTTCATTGTGTCATTGTAGTCTGAGTAGCAAAGTCATGTTCTTCAAAACCTCAAGCATGGAAATAGACATGGGGCCTGGAAAGAGTTCTATCCTCATGGCTAAAGCAAAGGCTGTCGTTGCCCTACAGAGCTGGGTACTTTCTTTTCACTAGACTGCCTAGCAGGCTCTGGAGAATTGATTCATTCCAACAACCCAGCCAGGTAGTTATGAACAAGGACACTAAATTGTTAATTTTGAGTGGGCTAACCACCACCAGGGCTGAGAACAGGGTTGACTGTCAGATCTGAACCAGGCACTCCCTTCCTGGTGAGTGGGTCCCCTCCGACAGCAGACTGTTTATCAGAGGGTGTGTGGGAGAACACAACTGGAAAGAGGAACCCGATTGTTGCCAGAAGGAAATATGTGTCATGCTCACACAGCCAGTGCTGACCTTCTCCACCCAAGGACACCGCAGAGGAGGTGCAGCTACGCTCGATCTCCGAAATTAAAGTTGCAGGCCCTGGGGGTGAGGTCCTCTATGTATGCACACACATCAACACACACTCATACACACTCTCACACACTCTCACACAAACTCTCACACACACTCTCTCACACAAGTCTCATATGCACACACACTCACAATGCATTCACACACATATACTCACACACATATACTCACATACACACACTCACATTCTCACACACTCACACACACATATACTCACACACTCACACATATACTCACACACGAGGGCACATGCACACACACACTTCCACAATGGGTCATTCTACCATCCCTTTGTGGCTGTTGTTTTTCAGTCTCTGTTTTTCAGGCCCCCTTCCTAAACAAGTGAAGTTTCACAAATAAAGTATTTCTTACACTGCTATACCTTAAAGGATTAAAGTACATAATTTCTATTATCTTTTCTTGGCATTTATGTCCATTTCATGAGTTGTGGCTCCAGGACCCTGTATCTAAATATTCAGACTTACTTGCATTCAGCTTCCTTATCTGTCACCAAATAGCCCTAATCTACCTCTGTATTATTAACCCTTTATCCTTCTAATAGAACCCACATACTCACCAAGCATTCTACTAACAATACACACTTTTTTTGGAGACAATAGGAATGAAAAGGAAAGCCACTAACTTAGGCCAAGGCCTTGCTTCTCCTGGATAAAGTGTTGAAAGCACCATTTGAGTAACTGCAGTGTGATTTTCTAAGAGCCAGAACCAAACACAGTCACTCCATGTGGAGGAATGTGGAGGAAAACTTGGCTTACTTCACTCTGGGGGACCTGTCTCAGAAGTCACAAAAGAGGAGACACCATGCATCTGACCTCTCAGCCATAAATGTGCTACACATAAAAATTAAGCTCACTGCAGCCAACTTTGCCATCGGGATGCGGCCCGGGGCTTTCTGAGTAACCCAGCCTCCTCAGAAGGGTCCTGAGCATGAGAGACGGACTTGTAAGCATCATTCGTCCAAAGAGGATTCATATTCCTGGGCTCAGATAGGAGGGGGGACTAAGAGTCAAGGAACATGGCAGGTTTCTAGATGCTGGGAGAGGTGGGAGGGAGAAGTCCTTTTGCCAGAAAGAAGCCCAATCCTGATATTAGCCAAAGCCTGACTACAGTCCAGTTGATTCAGAATTCCGACTTCTGGAGTGTTAAGATAATAATACTTCTGGGTTTGGATAAGACAGCTGGTGTGCGGTTCTGGATTGCAGAAGCTGGTAAACTAAATCTGAGCAAGGATTCTACCAGAAGGAGGGGCTGGGGAGACTCAGGGCCCGTTGGTCTGATTGACACCTGCAGTCTAAGCATGCTTGCAAATGCTCCCCATGCCTCTTGCTGTAATAAAGACGGCCCTTTTGAGCAATAAATGACAACTCTAGAGGTATTGGTAGAGGCTATAAAATGGACTAGAAAGGGTGCTTTAGAATTACCTGGCAAAAGTGGTGCTTTGTAAAAATGTGTTAAAAATAGTATGTGCTTCAAACTCTAACACACAGCCAACATATGATGTACACCTGTCATCTCATCATTAAGGAGGTAGAAACAGGAGCTCTATGAGTTCAAGACCAGCCTCTCCTATATATAGGGGGTTACATAAGAAAACAAAATTTCTACAATATAAAGAACTGAGGCTGTAAAAGTCTCTTCTTGGCCTTCAAGTCCCACTGTCATCTTTTTTATTGCTTTTGTTTCTTTGGTGTGTATAAAGGGTGTGGGGGGTGTTTTATCTGTATGTAATGTGTGTTTGTATGTGTGCATGTGTGACTGCAAATGTATGAATTCTTGTATGTGTGCACAATTGTATATGAGTGTGCATGTGCATTATTGCACACAAGTAAAGGCATAAAGACACCCTCATATGTCGTCTTCGGGGACAAGGTTGTAGTTCGATATGAATGTCCCCACAAAGGCTCATGTGTTGAAGGGTTGGTCCCCAGCTGGTGACATTCTTGACGTATGCTCATCTCATCATTGGGACATTAGGCAGTGGAACTCAGTGAGAAAAATTCTATCAGGTGGGACATGCTTTTGAAGGGTGTGTCTTGCCCTGGCCCTTTCCTCTCTGTCTTTCTGCTTCCATATGGTAAGGAGTTCTACCCTACCACACCCCTCCATTATGATGCTCTGCCTGAACACAGGCTGCAAAACATGGGGCCAGTGACCATGGAGAGAAACCTCTGAGATCGAGCCAAAAGGACCTTCTTCAATTGTTTCTGGGTATTTGTCACCAAAGGAAAATATTAACGCATCAGTTATTAATTTTGTAAGAGAAGGAGCAAGATGGGTCCTGGGGCCTGAGAAAGTTTTGATATGCCCACCACAAATTATCCTTCATCTACTCTCTCACCTCTACCCCAGAAAATTACAGATACTGGAGAATCTTGCTCAGGTTGTAAACATGCTTAACTTTGCAGTCCCTCAGCTGTACCATTAGCATAAAGGACGCCACAGTGTTCCGCAAGTCAAGGAGGGTGGCTGGGCTCCAAAGGCATTTTATTCCCAAGTCCTGTGTCTGCCAGGTTTGCCCAGGGACCTATGTTCTGATCACTGCTCACAGTCACCAAGTCTTATCAAAGCAGAGGTGCTGCCTGTAACCCTCACTGTACCCCAGGACCTGGGGCATAGTTATAATATTTTAGAAGTTAAGGAGAAAAAAACTTCTTCTGAATATGATTCTCATAAAAAGTTAATTCAAAGGAAGAAATAGAACTTAGCTGAGGTTCATCAAGAAACACAGCCATATTCAAGATGAATGGAAAGGAATCTAGGATGGTAAAAGTGTGTCTGCACGTATATGCACATATATGTACGTATATGTGATATTTACATTGTGTACATATGTGTGCATATCTGTGCAAATGTGTGCAAATGTATATATAGGCATGCATATGCAAGGATATGTGTGCATGTGTCACATATATATCTGTGTATGTGCATATGTCCATGTGTATATGTATCTGTGTGTTCATACACATGTGCATATGTATTGTACATATATGAATATTTGTGTATGTGTGTACATGTATGTGTGCTGTGTGTATATATATGTATCTGTGCATGTGTTCATGAATGTGTGCACATGCATATGTACATTTATGTATTTGTGTATGCAAGTATGTGTATATGTATGCATGTGAGTGTATATGATGCTGAGATTAGTGAGTGAGGAAGATCTGAGGAATCCATCAGTAAAGAAAAATCACATGAATCTGGAATGGACTTGGGTCTCTATACTTACTAATCAAATGTAGCTTTTTGGATTCTTTTCACTGAGGATGGGCTCCAGGGGTCCCAGGGGTCCCAGGGATCCCAGGAATGAGCTATTTCTGAGAGTGAAAGATGTCAAATGTGCTCCAGCATGGGGAGGTATTTCTTCAGGGCAAACAATTCTTTTCTGTTGAAGTCAAGCTTCTCATACCCCCCCCCCCATTTCTCTTCTTTGAAATGCTCTAGGGAAGTCTCATGATCCTTCCCTGGCCATCCACAAATAGGACCAGGCTGATGAAGAGGAAACAATTTTCCATTTATTTTGCTTTCAGAAATACACTTGCAACCAAGGCCAGGGCTGTGCTATCTCAAAGAAACCATAATCCAAAAACTTAACCCCTTTTAAATGATAACCAACTGTATTTTGTTTTCATAAAATAACTTTATGTTTCCACTCAAGGGGTGGAGTTTCTAGCACTTCCTGTGACCTGTTTACATTTCCTACAGAACCCTCCCAAGAAAGACACCAAGGAAAATAGGAAACTTTTTTAAATTTTCATTTTCCTTATTTAAAGGAGCCTCTCTATTTTTCTGACCTTTAAAAAGGGATTTTATTTTTAACTACGTGGATGTGTCTGTATGGGTGTACATGTGATTGTAATGGCAGTTGCTCTCTGAGGCCAGAAGAGGGCATTGGACAGCCAGAAGCTGGAGTCATTGGTGTCTTGATGTGGGTGCTGGGAACTAGCTCAAGTTCCTGGCTAGAGCAGTGAGCATGCCCTCAAAGGCTGAGCCAACTCTTTTCCTCCTCCTAACCATTTTGACACCTCAGAAACAAGAACTGTCAAAACAGACTTAGCAACACACTTCTTAAGCAAAGTCATTGTCAGTTTCCAGTGACTTCTGGCTATGTGCTTCGGATGCTGACATGGCCCTGTCATCCATCTTTCCTCCAGAACAACGGATTAGAAAACTAAGATTAAGGGCGAGTCTAATGGTCCACGGGTCTTTTAAGAGCCCGAAAGGAAGAGCATGTGACTCACTAGTGAACCAAGCCAGTGGTGGAGAAAATCAACAGCTTAGGTGGAGAGTGCATAATGATTTTCTCAGATAATCCCATGCTTGCCTACCTGCCTGCTCTCATTGTGGGTGCAGAGAGAAGGAGAACAAGAGACTGTTGGTCCTGGTGCTGCAGAGCCATGAAGGTCGATATCAAATTTTCATGTGACTGAAAGAGGAGAAACCTGGAATCTCGTCAAGCAAATTGTTTTAAGAATGTTCTTGGCTTTCCTAGCTCCTTAGGAAGGGCCACAAACATGGAGATTTTAAATATCTGGGTAGATGTCACTGAGCCTGAAAGTCCTGCTGGCTTTCTGTATCAGTAGTGGAATTCTCAGTTCCACTTTTGCCTCCACACACTTGGGACTTGAACTGACATTGACCAAGAGGGAAATACCTTCTCCCATCTGGAGGCAAAGCTTACTGGCAAGGCACTTTACAACCTTCTAAGAGCTCCATCTCACATCTGCCCAAATGTGATGGTTGATCTTCATCTTCAACTTGACTGGTTTTGGAATCCCCTAGGAGACATATCTCCTAGTGATGTTTTGTGTATGGTTGGCCCAACTGTTGGGAGGTGTGCCCTTGTTGGAGTAGGTGTGGCCTTGTGGGTGTGGGCTTAATACCCTTGTCCTAGCTGCCTAGGAGTCAGTCTTCTATTTGTAGCCTAAAGATGAAGATGTAGAACTCTCAGCTCTGCCTGCACCATGCCTGCCTAGATGCTACCATGCTCTCACCTTGATGATAATGGACTGAACCTCTGAACCTGTAAGCCAGCTCCAATTAAATGTTGTCCTTTATAAGAGTTGACTTGGTCATGGTATCTGTTCAAAGCAGTAAAACCCTAGCTAATACAGTGTGTCTACAAAGTACTTCCAGAAAGATTTAACAAAGGAAGGAAGACCCACATCATAAGCTGTGGTCCCAGATGAATAAAAAAGAGAAAGCAAGCTGAGGACCAGTATTTCTTTCTTCTTACTCTACTCCTCTCTTCATTCTACTCCCACTCTGCTTCCTGACTGAAGAAGCAATGTGACATGTGACAGGCCATCCTAGGTTCCTGATATCACCTGTTCCCCACCGTGGACTAAACCCTTATCACAGGATTAAATTAGCCTTCTCGGCTTAGGTTGCTCCTGATGGATGTTCTGTCCCAGCACTAAGCAACCTAGACACCTGGGCCACAGGAACGACTCACCTGGCTGGCAAAAGAAATGGAAGAACCATTCAATATAGACTTCTCATAATTCTCCTGAATATAATCAGTCTGATGGGAGGGTGTGTCTTGGGTGAGAAGGCCTGAGTCTGGGACTTGGCATGGTGGAGCTCACTGCTAGAGCATTTGTAAGCCCTGATTTCTGATATGACTCTTCGTCATGGGAAGAGGTGCTGTTTCCCTCACATCAACCTCTGTTTTATTACTTAACTGGAAAGAGATGTAAATTGTTGGCCTCTCTTGCTCTACTCTTGGTGTCTAGTCCAACAGACTGTGATTTCTAGAAAAGATGTGAATGGAATTTGCATATAACAACAAATCTGAGCAATGCTTACAGGCATCTGTCAGAGCCTGGATTCCAGCTCTGAGCTTGGACTTCGACAAAGGGCAAGCGGGTCTTTGACCTTGGCTGTTTGCTCTCATTCTTCTGAATTTTCTTCAGATCAGTTCCCCATTCCAGCTGTCTGGCCTCAGCAAACCATAGCCCATGGGCCAAATATGTTTTTTTGTCTGGTTTTATATTTTTTAATCTTATTGTAACACATCTGTTAGAAGGTAAATTGAGGCATAATAAAAATTTAAAGAGTGTTTTTGAGCAAGCAATGATTCATGGATTGAGTATCTCCAGAACATACGTGGTTTGGGGACTCCTCTGAAGAAGCTCAGGAGAAGGACTTTTATAGAGAGAATGTGGATGGGATACAAAGAAAATATCTGGTTACAGTTGTAAAGCTGTCTTATTTGGTCTACCCCACTATAAACTTACTAGTTATATAACTGAGTTTATTGGCTACTTCTAATTGGTTGAGCTTAATTCTGTTTTTCTTTAATATAACTTTTACAAGAAACAGTTCAAGTCGAGTTTCACTCCTGTTCAAAAAGCAAGCCAGGCTGCAGATACTCATGAGGCCTGCGTGGCCTTGTCTGTACAGGGAACTCTTCAGGACCTCCTCTCAGTCTTAATTTTCTCTAACATGATCAATCCTGTCTCCTTCTACAGAGGTCATGTGTGATCACAGAGGTCATGTGTGACTACAGAGGTCATGTGTAATCACAGTAGAGGCTGGAAGTGGCTGCAAAGGGGAAAGACATGCTCACTCAGATGTGAAGGCAGGCAGAGTGGCTCTGCTTCCTCCTCAGGCATCTTTACTTCTAAGCTGCCTATTGGAAGGTAGGTCTTCCAGCCTCAGACAATCCTCTCTGGAAATGCTAGACATTGTTGGTCAAGCCTGAATTCTGTCAACTGACGATCAAGAGTAACTATCATAAGTACTGAGACCCACAAAACTACTTTCTATCTGGAAATATTTACCAACCCAGTCACTGGTAAGCTCGCTGACTCAATGTCCTCTGCTGTTTCATAAGTAAAATCTTTTAATTATCAAGACAGTTTTGCTTCTGGAATTGGTAGCATTCACTTTATCTGAGGACTAGGCAGGAATAATCCATAAGCTGGATAACTTCTCTGCCTTGGGTCCACCATGCAACAGCTCTGTTTGGGAGCTATGGAAATCTACAGTGAAGGTTCCCTTGCAGAAAACCAAACAACTTTATTATAAGACAACGTGGAATGAATGTGTTCCCAAGTTACAACCTGGGCTGGACCAGAGCAAAGGGAATGGTGACCATAATCCTCGAACAAAGCCCCCAGACTGCCAGGAGGCCCCATTCCACTAGGGAGATGGCAATACTACTGGAGACAGTAGGTTATCAGACTCTGACGTTTTAAGATAAAAAAGAGTTTTCAAGCCTGAAAAGGGAGTGAAAGGCTAAGCTATAATTCCATTTCGGTGCTTTAAGGAAGTTTTGGTAAAAGAAAGGCAAGGTTTTGCAGTCTTAGGTAAAGAAGGGAGCTGCAAAGGTCCTACTAAAGAAGAATGGAATGGGTGATTTTTACTGAGGAAGAACATGGGACCCCAGGCCAACTCCTGACTGATGCCAGGAAGGAAAAACAACTATGCAACTATGCTACTGTGTAGGCAGAAGACTGGCTGGAGCCAAACTCCATGTCCTGCAGAGGGAGGAGGCAGAGCCTTTCCCCACATGGATCGTATGTGTTTGGAGAGGGAGCATGCTGGACACATCCACTCAGCTGAGCAAAGCTCTGCTCTGAAGCATTGTGCTCAGGAGGAGGGGGGCCACAGGTGCTGTCCCAGGTAGGTGAGTTCCTCTGATCGATGCTATGCAGACCAGAGGTCTAGGCCAGTCTCTCTGATGAGCCAGCCCCACCTATACAATCAGCAATTGCTATACTAAAGCATTCTGACGAGAACCGACTTAGAGCAGAGAGGGTTTATTCTTGCTCAGAATCTGAGGGATTTCAAGGCCATCATGGTGAGGAAGGCTTGGCAGCAGGAGCAGCAGGCCAGTCAGTCACACTGCATCTGCATTCTGGAAGTAGAGAGTGAGCAGGAAGTGGGGTGGAGCTATGAAACCTCAAGGCTCACCCCCAGTGATTCACTTCCTCCAGCAAAGCCCATTCTCTTAAAGGTTCAACAACCTTTCCAATCAGCAGCCAGGGCCATGTATGCAAACCCATGAGCCTAGGAGGGGCAACCCAAAATATATGCAAACCACATTATAAATCAAAGATCTTTAAGATTCCACTTTACACGAATCAGAATGGCTAACATAAAAAACTCAGGTTGTTGCACATGTTGGTGAGGCTGTGGAGAAAATGGAACACTCCTTCATTGCTGGTGAGATTGCAAACTGGTACAACCACTCTGGAAATCAATCTGGAAGTTCCTCAGAAAACTGGAAATAGATCTACCTGAAGACCCAGCTATACCACTCTTGGGTATACACCCAAAAGATGCCCCACCATACCAGAGGGGCACATGCTCCATTATGTTCATAGCCAGAAGCTGGAAAGAATCCAGATGTCCCGCTATGGAAGAATGGATACAGAAAATGTAGTTCATTTGCACAATGGAATACTATCAGCTGTTAAGAACGAGGACATTATGAGTTTTGCAGGCAAAAGAGTGGGACTAGAAAATATCATCCTGAGTGAGGTAACTCAGACCCTAAAGGACGTGCATGGCATGTACTCACAAATAAGTGGATATTAGCCAAAAAAGTACAGAATACCTAGGATACAATCAACAGAAAGTTAAAAAGCAGAAGAACCCAAGTGAGGATGCTTCAATCCCACTTGGGAGGGAGAAGAAAACAATGATGGGAGGCAGGCAGAGTGTACCCTCTAGAAAACACCAGAGACCTGAGGAACCTTGGATGAAATGCTCAACAGTGGGGAGAGGGAACTCGTAGAGTCTACCTCCAGTAGAGACGGCATCAAGTGCATCAAGTTGCCATCTCACAGTCAAAAACTCTGACCCAAAATTGTTCCTGTCTGAAAGAACTGCAGGGACAAAAATGGAGAAGAGACTGAGGGAAAGGTGGACCAGTGACAGACCCAACTGGGATCCATCTCAAGGAGAGGCTCCAAGGCCTGACACTATCACTGATGCTACAGTGTGCCTACAGAGAGGAGCCTAGCATGGCTGCCCTCTGAGAGGCCCTACCAGCAGCTGACTGAGATAGATGCAGATACTTACACCCAACCAATGGACTGAAGTCAGGGACTCCTGTGGTTGAATTAGGGAAAGGCTAGAAGAAGGTGAGCAGAAGGACGACCCCATAGAAAGGTAGACCAGCAGTCTCAACTAACCTGGACCCCTGAGATCTCTC
>JADRCD010224828.1:5323-28773 GCA_019843815.1 Montemys delectorum | reverse complement strand
ACACACACACACACACACACACACACACACACACACACACACACACATATATATATGTGTATATATATATATATATACACATACATACATATTTGGTTTTGATATGATTGCACTGATAAAATATGTCAACACTCATCCACTCATCTTACTATTGAAGAAAATTAAATTACTTAAGGCATTTGACAGGTTAGATTACATGCTAATTATCACACATATAGTGCTAGATATGCATAGTGTTTTGATTCCTTGTTTGTTGATACATTTTTACTGAAAAGAAAAATTCATCTAATTGAGTCTACTGAAACCTGCACAGATTATGTGCTATGTTTGACAGAACCTCCAGATATGAGAATTATCAATGAGGAAACATCTCTACAGCCTGTAGTGAACTACCAAAAAACTGTGACCTACTGAATATAGGTCTCAGTATATAAATAAGACAGGACAGGGAAAGCAGAAGAGAGGAGAGGACAGGAGGAGAGAACTGCAATATCAATGAAATATGAATGAAAAAGCCCAGATCTTGAAAACAACGTCTTCTCATCTTCCTCACCAGCAGAATTAGGAACAATGGGATAGAACAAAGTTTAAATTGTTACGGAATAGATAATGTGTGGCTCGTCACATGGGGAAATGGAATATTAAGTATGGATTGTATAGAACAAATAGCTTCATCTTTTCTATTCTGCCTCCAAAGAAAAGTAGAACAAAACAAAGAATCAATTCTCCAATAAAACAAACACTCATTCAGAGTGACGCTGTGTACCTCAAAAATAGCATTGCCAGGAGGTATGGTAGAATATTCAAACTGCATCAAAGTTAATTGTTAATGATTGTTTTTAAGTGTTCAATATGAATGAGTTGCAGCTTTCTGATATAAATTTTACAATGATAAGAAGCAGTGTGTGTGTGTGTGTGTGTGTGTGTTAATATCAATGTGTTTACTTTTTATTTTATGTTGTGCATGCGCATGTGCGCACATTCACACACACACACACACACACACACACACACACACTGAAGATTTTCCATTAAATGGTCTCCAGATATTAATGAACTTTTAGTTAAAAACACAAACAATTGCTACCTTATGTTTGAAAGTTCTGGGTGTAAATAGAAAAGTATACAAACACAGTGTACAAGTAACAAGGAAAAGGTATGCTTGCATGGAGCACTGTAGTTTCAAGGCAACAGAGTACTGTCCTAGACTGTTTCTCTTTGTTTCTTTCTAAATCTCAAAGAAACAATGAAGGCACCAATGACCCTCCATAACATAGATAGACGGTTGTTATTCAAGTTAACTGACAAACAATATTCGTATTTGAAACTTTACTTAATAGATGGCTTTTGGTGGCAATGTGACAATGGAGCAGGGCATGCTAAATTCCTGTTCTTTGATGTGTGAAAAAAAATGTTGTCCAATATGAAGTCATAATATCAACATATGCTGTCTCCATGTCCCATAGGGACTACAAGAATAGTGTGGAAAACAGAACCTCAGTAGATACATGCTGCAGAGGAAATGAACAGAATTCATTTGTAGAAGTTTTATATAGATTATGAGCATATTGTATAGGAAGGAGATAAGAAAAAATTTAAAAATCCTTAATGTCAACTTAACATTGAGGGATGGATGGAGTGGTTGAAAAAGCATTTCTCTGCTGTGATTCATAGGTAAAAGAGAATAGGACATAGAAAGATGAAAATATTTAAATTCAAATTTGAAAAATGGACTTACTGAATTCAAACATGATGAGGCAAGAAATTTTTCCCTATGGTAGAAATTTTTAATGTTCATGCATATATAAATAATCTCCAAACCTCCTTTGTATAGATTTTATATGGAAGAGAGGTATAATACTATTTGACACAGAAAATGTTAAGAACTATATAATTACGTAAACCCATAAATCCATTCATGTCTTGTTTTTCTCATCCTTATTATGATAACACATCACAATATCATTAATTGGTGTGTTTTAAAAGTTTACTGAGGAGAAAAATAGGCTTTGAAGAACTATTACTCAATTTAAATATAATTTATTCTCATTTATATCTTATATTTAAATGGTATTTATGCATATGGACATATAGTTTTTTATCAGTTCATTAAACATGGTACTTCAAAATTCAACATCCTTTGAAAATGATTGTGGTCAATACAAGAGTCTTCAGAGAATGGATTAGTAGGAGAAGAAATATAGGAATATATTCTGTGTCTGTAGTAGTAGATGTGGATAACTTTCCTGAAATAAATACCTGACTTTGAATTTCTAGCACCTATGTGGGGGAAAAGAAGGATGGCAGGAGTGTAGCTTCTTCATTTCCAGGAGAAGCAATATCAATGTAAGCATGCTGCTCTTCTGGCTCTTACAGTCTTCCGTAGGAAGCCCTGAGTCTTAGGGGCAAGACTTGAGTTTTCAGGCTATCAGTTGGGAATCTCCTGAACAAAATTTCATATTTGTAAGTTGATGTTTTCTGTAATAGTTTCTGTCCATAACCTTAAAAATAACAAAAAATAATAATAAAAAAAATTAAAATAGAGAAAAAGAAACTTGGGAATGGTGATCAGTTCTGGTGAACTTCTAGGGAGATAGAGAGAGGGAAAAAAAATGATCTCCCTGGAGCTCTCTGGACAGATTTTTTTTTACAGAATCAGTGACTGTTAGGTTTAGTGAAAGTTCCTCGAGAATTAAGTTCAGATTGACAGAGGAAAACAATTCACATAGACCTCTGACACACATCAATGCCTCTACATAATAAAGCATAGACACTGATGTAATCCAGTATTAACATAGATCACACACACACACACACACACACACACACACACACACACACACACACCCCAGATAACAAGAGCATATTGGCTGTTTGAAAGCGTCATTGTTGAATGCTGATAAAACTTCTACAGCAGCTGAGTAACAACTAATAGGTCTGTCTTTATATAGTGTTAGACACTCCTTGCAAAGAGTATGGAAAATGTAAGTTAAGAAAAAAAGAGCTTTTCTTGTGATGGTGCTGTAGAAAAAACTCCACAGCTAATTACTCTGACCAAAAGTTATGGTCAGAGGTGATTCACAGAGTCCTTTAGGCACCATTGGTCATATTGATGCATTCAAAACCTGATGAGCAAGCTAGTGTTTTAGTTGCTATGATGTACTAACAATTGGTAGGGGAATCATTTGATAGAACCCCTCATTAATAGATTGTGTTTTCTTTTCTCTCTGAAACAGACTCCTAGAAATCTGCTGTAAACATCTCATTAGCAGGAATAAAGCAATGGTGCATAATTAGTTTGAGTCATCAATCAAGTTTTCAACTTCTATACCCCAGTCAATGTTCTCCACACTCTCAGTAGTTAAAGCAAAATAAAGTCAGTTGAGCTCAGGTTTTGAAGCCTCACAATATACTGTAAACTGCTAATAACTGTTTGGAACTAATCAACTCTGAAACCGTGGTCTGCACATCTATAAATTCTATTAGAGTTGGATGAGAAAATATAATTTTATTTCAAAAATTTATATTTTCATACAATGAAAACATTGATATTTAAAAATTGAAGAAAGAAGGCTTTGATTTTAACAGGACAATTCTATAGAAAGTGGCTAATCCATTGTGTGAAAGTAAATGTTTTGAAGTTTAATTTAATATTTATAGATACTAGTCTTTTAACACTATACATTTATACCTTCAGCTATAACTTGAAAGATAGAAAAGACAAGAGATATGAAAATTCACAGGTATGGCAAAGATATTACACAAGTGTTAGACCCTAACTGTACCCAACACATTGGAGCTAATGCAAAAACAAAAGTGTATATTTCCAAACCTGCTTAATGCCCTACTATAATTATACAATATAGATGATGATGATGATGATGATGATGATGATGATGATGATGATGATGAAGATGATGATGATGAAGATGATGATGATGAAGAAGATGATGATGATGATGATGAGGAGGAGGAGGAGGAGGAGGAGGAGGAGGAGGAGGAAGAGGGTAGATGGGTGATAGATGATAGACATATCAGATAACAAATTAATAGACATAGAGGTCAGTGATAATAGAAAGTTTGATGATAGATAGATAGATAGATAGATAGATAGATAGATAGATAGATAGATATTGGTTGATAGAGAATAGATAGAATAAGAGAGAGTCTAAGCCTTACTAAATAAAGGGAATAGTATGAAGTTGCTAAGTGCATTTCTTACAGGAAAGGAAAGACTGCGATTAATTGGAAGATATTGATTGTCTCTTTGACGCTGGTCAGTATAGGGCATATTTGTGAATTTCCGTAAAAGCTACATGAGAGTTTTATTGGCACTTGAAACTTCAAAGGATTTTCCCCAAACAGCTGAGAGACCTCTATGGCTTACAATTTTCCTCCAACACCACACTTAACATCTACCTAAGAAGCACAATGTGTGTGACTGTCAATTTATTTTGCAAGTTGGCTCAGCATTAATGGGGAGCTTGGTCTATAAAAGACTGAGGTCCTTCTGTCTGAGAGAATGATCAAACATGAGATGGAAGTACATGTAGACCATTTGAAGGAAAATACTATTCACAGCCGTGTGCATATCCAAGTCACTGCCTTTGTAAAATATATTTGTTGACTTTCTATAGCTTTTAAAAGTAACGTGGTTAAAGTTAGATGACACCCCAGAATTAATGAGAAATGTTAATATCTTTGTGAGAAGACCAAGAAATTATTCAGAACTTTTATCTGAAGTTGAATTAGAAATATATTTCCTAACTGGGGTGTATGATTATACAGAGGTGCACATAGGGAAGACAGGTCCTAATAGGTTTCCCACCCACAAGACTGAACAAGTGCTTGAATCAGGATTTTAACGTTAAAGTTGGAGTATAAAGTCAGATAAAAAGAAATCTGCAATCATTTACTTAATCTGAATCACTTCTCCTAAATCAAGACCCCCACATGAGTACAGATAGACAGTCTTGGGTTAAAAATTCATGTTGCCCAATTTCATTAGTTGTGGAACAATGTAGTCAATATTTAGAATTTCCATTCTCATCTATGAATCTTCTACAAACCATCATCCAATATACAAATATTAGGGAATTTATAATTTCATTTCTTGCCAAAGAAATGTGAACAATAAAGCTTTGTGGAGACAGCTATTGCTAAAATCAATATGTTCCAATACTAAAATGAACAAGTGACCCATTTCTAACTCTGAGGAGAAGCACTTCAATGGCGAGCCATTTCTCACTTGGCCATTCAGTAAAATAAATAAATAAAATAACAACCCTGATTGTTTAAAAAAATCCTTTTTAAAAAAATTTATTTATTTCATATATGTGAGTACACTACATTAAAACTGTCTTCAGATCACACTAGAAGAGTGCATCTAATCCCATTTCAGATGGTTGTGATCCGCTACTTGGTTGCTGGGAATTAAACTCAATACCACTGGATGAGCTATCAGTGCTCTTAACTGCTGAGCCATATTTCCAGTACCAATTGTATTTATTTATTTATTTATTCATTTATTCATTTATTCATTTATTCATTTATTCATTTATTTATCTTTGTCCTGTGAAGGCTCAGTGCCCCAGTGTATGGTGGTGAGGAAGGAGTGGGTGGGTGAGCACACTCATTGAAGCAGGGGGAAGGAGGGGGATGGGATAAGGGATTTGCAGAGGAGAAACTGGGAAAGGGGATAACATGTGAAATGTAAATAAATAATATAACCAATAAAAATTTAAAAACATCCCTTTGGCTAAGACTTTAAATAAGATTAAGAAAAAAATACATGGAACATTATCTGTGTTTTATATTAAACTAATCTTGTTACCTAGAAGAAGGAAAAAAAGGAAAAAAATTCATAACACCTTTACTTTCAAGTTGTTGGCTCAGAGGTGCATACCCTCTGAAACAAAGAAACTGGCAAGACATCTCCCTGGCACTTTGTGTTATTTTTTTCCTCATTTAAAGCAATAATAGATTCAGTGACTAATTAACTGCATGTTTTCAATGAGATCATTTTTTCTAATTTAAAAAATAATTTAAAAAGTTGGCCAACAAAATTTGTTTTATTTTAAATTTCGCACTCATTGAAAGTATTTTCTGGCTTGAGAAAAAAAAGTAAGAAGATGTCATTAAAATCTAATCTTTAAAATTAGAGAAAAAGTATAAATATATTTTTAGAAGTTTGAACCTAGTAAATATCAAATCAATGAAGAAATCATAAGATTATAAAAATGATAAATACTGACAAAATAATGCTCAACTTTAGGATGAGTTTAGATAACAGTGACATATTTTGTTGATATGAATACGAAATGAGTAGTGCTTGGCTCAGACATTTGTCCACAATATTTACATTGAGAGCCTTCAAGTGATCATATTAGAAACAATGGCTTCACATTAAAGTTTCTAAATTAATGGTAAAATCTATGCTCCACAGGCAGGACATGATTCCCACTGGTAGCTCACTTGCCTCTCATTGCAAGGTCCTGAGTATAAAACCCAGAAGTAAAAAGCAGTCAAAGACATAAAAAATAGTGTGAAAATGTTCATATTTGGTGAAGTTAGCACAGATATTTAATACTGAGAAATTTATGAGTGAGGCTGTTAAATAATAGTACTGTTTTCATAATTTAATTGTAATTGGATGTCACCAAAACCCCCAAATATAGTTACAACATCAGTAAGAAGATAGAAATCTCTTACAACGGAGCTTATATTTTAATGAATATTTGTGCATGATTAAAGTGAAAATGCAAGCGTGCTTATGAGTAGTCTTACTCAACTGTGTTCAAAATTATAGAGAACAACATTTCCCAGTGCATTATGGATCACTATTTGTTCAAGTACTCAAGTGGTTTTGCAGATCAGAGCTGAAAGACATCTTGGAACCGCAAAGTGTTTTCCAAAGGTGAACTGGTGAGAATTTGACCAGTACAAAGAGTACAGATGGTGGGGGGTGGGACATGGGTAATGCATGAACTTATTTGAGGAATCCTTGAGGATCAGTGTGAATGACTGATACTTTGGAAAAGAATACTGATTTGATGGATGTAGAATTCCTCTTGGCTTAGCAGATGAGAGTGCAGCAGATGGAGTAGAGGCGGTGAAGGCTAGAGGTATAGAAAGGGTCATTAACTGAAATGGATTCAGTGGTTCTGGATGAAATGGCAAACAGAAATACACTAGGATCCTCTCCCTCCCCCCCACTTTGAAAAAAGACATTATTAGAGACTCTGAAGAAATTCAAAAAGGGGGGGGGGGTTCTGAGGAGAGTTAATAAAAAGTTACTCAGGATGGTACAATCATGAAAAGGTTGTTTTAGCCATAAATAAATCGAGAAAATATTTCCTGTAATTCACTCACTTTGAGTATAATATCTAGACATTTACATTCTGTGGTTGTCACAAGGAGTCCTTTCCATTTGGCTCATGACTGTCATACTTCTCCCTACTTTATTTAGACATGTTTTGTTTTGTTCTTTCCCTCTTAGTGCCCAGACTTAGAATCTCTACAAATAACTACCAAACTTTTGCCTGCCGTGAAGTCCAGTTGACTCCTGAATTACCTAACACCATTATTTAGCCTATTGTCCTCCTTTCATGTTTTACTTTGTTTTATGTTCTTATTTATTGGCTTTCCTGGATCTCTAGCTAAGGCCCCACACAGGCTAGTCAAACACTCTCTCCTAACCCCACCATCCCCTTCTAGGATCCTGTCAGTTATAGGAAGACCTCTACCAATATTGACAGGTGTTCCTGAAGATTAAGCTGCATCAGATGATATGTTCCTAAGACATCAAGAGGCATATCAAGGATATCCTCCTCATTCCTGTCATCTCTGGCTAACAGAAACACGAGAATCTGCAGCAAAGGCAGAGAAAAGCCAGCAAAGGCAGAGAAAAGCCAGCAAAGTCAGTGCCATGAGAGATGGAAACTGTCGCCGCTCCCATCCACAAGGGCTTTCTGCTTGATTTGTTTTATTAATAGGGACCATGCCACGTTTTCAGTCCAGGGATATAATTTAAATGCAGAGTTGAAAAATAGCTTTATTCTTAGAAAACCAATTGTAACTTGGCTCAGTGGTTAAAATAATTATTTTAAAAACTTTTATATACGAATATGTATGTTGTAGGTATTATGTGTTCAGCTTTTAGAATTAAGGCTTAAGGCCCTATTTAAGTAGTATACTTTTCCTTGCTTTTATTTATTTGTTGTTTGCTTGCTTGCTTGCTTTTTGAAAGAATAAATAACTTACTGCATAAATATATGACTCCCTCAGACCAACTTCCAACTATGATACTGTCCATGTTCCTGGATTAGACCAAAACAAATAAACCAACAAACAACCTAACTAAACAAAAACAAAAACAAAATACAGAACAAAAATCCCACAAAAACAACAATAAAAAAAGCCAAACAAATAAACTACAACACCGTGTACTACAAAATAGTGAACCAATGGATATAGCGCTATGTTAGGAGAGAAAATGACCCTTGATGGGCAGAGGAGCGCCATGCGTTGAGTCCAACCAGCCACAGTGCGGTGGAATGAATGGAAGGGTTCCCACTGTGTCAGTGCCAGAGTGTCAGCGTGGGAAGCCTGACGGCTGCCTTAGGAGGGCACAGGGCGTGTCAGCATATTTATTTTTCATGAGTTTTCTTCTTCCCTGGCTTTGTAAAACATTCATCCCAATAAATGATTTACCACGGCTGAAAAGATGCAGGAAATTGATCTGCACTCACCTGCAGATATTATGAAGGCCCTGCAGTCTAATCAGGTTCCAAGAAGGACTGGTAGGTGGCCCACACATATGAAGAGGAATGGAGGGACACACCAGGAAGATATTGCAAAGATGAATCTGTCTTTCATTTCACTTAACGGTGCTGAAATGTTCCTTCTTTGAAGGTAGGCTATTCGCGTGGATTTATTTTTAGTTAATGAAGGTAACCTTTTAAACTCCATTAGCAGCTCCTTTCTCAGCCTAAGTGTAGAGATGCCTGTGGGATTTGAGAGATATACAACTCTCTGCGAAGTGTGTTTTGAGAGTGACCCAGGGCTCTGCTTTCATGAAAATAAGATTTAGAACACACCAGAAAGCCAGCACTGAACTCTCCAGGAATAAATACTTCAGGTTCATGAAACTCTCTCATATCTGAAATAAAATATATACCAGTCTCTGTATTTCTTTTTCATTTTACCAGGAAATCCTATCCTAAGAGTGTACAACATTGTTGGCAGGGGCAGCGTTGGGCTACAGGATGGATATGGAGTAGCTAACCAACAGTTTTACCTTACTGAAGCCTCTGGAGTTTGTCACCAGGGGAAAGAGTTTTAGAAAGAGCCTGAGAAACAGGACTCCTAACCAAGATTACGTCAGCAAATGGTTACACAACCAGTGTGTTATACCTTCAAGAGAGCCATTATAGCTTCATTCATATACATTTTGTTTGAAGACAAATATAAGTTTAAGTAACAGGTTTTTACTTCGGATAAAACTCTACATAAAAATTTCAGGAGTGTAACAAGCAGAGAGTCAAGAGAATGGAATTAAAGATACTATGCTTATAAAACCCACCTATCAGATGCTAGTGTTATTTTTGAGAATTACTATTTATAATTTATGAATTTATATTGAGATTTATTATTATTTGACATATATGACTGTTTCATCTGCATCTATTCCTACCCATTTTGTGCGTTCAGTGCCTTCAAATATTATATAAGAGTGTCAAGACCCCTGAGACTGTAGCTACAGATGGTTGCTTCTATAGTGTGGGTACTGGGATTCAAACTCAGGTCCAATGGAAGGGCAGTCAGTGCTCTTAATCACTGAGGCATTTCCCTAGCTCTAAGAATATATTTAATTTCCCTATTTTGAATATTATGTTTTTCTTCACTAAATGACAAAATGGCAGATGTCGTTTTTTTTTGTTTTGTTTTGTTTTGTTTTGTTTTGTTTTATCGAATATCTATTTGAGTGGCTTAGGGCTTATTTTTTTTTTTTTATCTAACCACATAATTAACTAATCAGATAACTTTTTGAAGACTAATTTCTTCTTCACATCCCTATTGTCAACACAGGAAACGTATATGCATGGAGCAGTTATGTCCCTCCTGAAGGTGTAGCACAACCATTACTGGTGTTGCAGCCATCTGCTTATGAAGTCTAAACAAAGGGTTCTTAATCACAATTGGACAATCCCCAAAGAACAGGGAGGGGCTTGCTGCCCCAGGAGGGTTCATTTATCCTTTACTCAAAGATTTCTCCCAGAGGACAATGAGGCTTTGTAGTTCAAATCCCAATAGAACATAATTGGGAGGAAAGATCTTGAAAGGAGGGAAAAAAATTGATTTGTCAACCTACATGTTCTGATGTAGAGTGCTAAGATTTAAAGGCCAAGTTTTAAACATCTGTGAAAAGGGACGACACTAAGGAGGGATTTATTACTTTACAAAGTCTCCTAGTTGAAATATACTGTGTAAAGGCTGCCACCACTGCCCCATCACACAACAACTACATTTTACCTGAATTCATCAGTTTCCGTGGTTCCTCAAATACTCACCAAGCATGTAAAGGAAGTGTGTTTACAACCATGTCTGAATTTCCTCTTCTGTCATCTGAAGCCATTGCACAGTTGTAAGGCACAGTTATAGACATAGGAAAAAATACCTATCCACAGTAAGTAATAAATAGATCCTAGATTTTCTGAAAATAAAGATATGTCTACAGTATAATGGGAGGGAGGATAAAGAAGGATTGTGGAAGGTGACTAGGAAGAGTGTAGTGAGCAGGGTGTAATAATAAATAATAATAATAATAATAGGAAGAAGAAGAAGAAGAAGAAGAAGAAGAAGAAGAAGAAGAAGAAAAAAAATTAATCAAAAAGATACTTTTTAAAAATTTGTGTGTGTGTGTGTGTGTGTGTGTGTGTGTGTGTGATGGGTTAGTTTTATAAGCACAGTAGCTTTAATAATTTCCTCTCCTCTCTCTTCTTATTCTCCAGAAATATCTTTATGTTGTTTAACCAACGTAATAATAGCATGTCTAATATCTGTACTTTTAGAAGGTAGAAAATGTTGCTTAAGTTTATACAAGACTTGTAAGCCATCACTCCCACTCTATCCTGAGACACCTTGTGCTTGCTGAGGAGTTCAGTTTCCAAGTCTCCTTCTAAAGCCTCTGACAGTGAGTTGCAATGGCTTCAGTTAGAGCGTTTTGAGTTGATTACTCTAAACATCCAGCCTGCACCAACCCTTGCCCTTGCCAAAAACACGGTGATATAATTTCCTGATAAATACAAGTATATACTCTAGTACAGTTATATTCCAAAGACTACAGAATTTTATACAATAGGAGTGAAGGAATTAGTCTTCAAAAGTTACTTGATTTATTATTTTACTTGACTGAGACAAAACAACGCCTAATAATTCTAAAATAATCACTCAGTAAAATCAAAGTCTAGTATTTGGTCATCTATAAGCTGTGAACTATTTTACCAAATAATTACCTAAAAATCAGACTCATGTCTCTCAAGTTTCATGAAAAGCTTTAGTTTTGATAACATGGACTCAAACACACTAATCAAATAACAACAACAACCTGCACTTTTGTATAGCTAGGGCTCAGTGACCTAACTAGGTATATGTGAATTTCTTTGCTTCTATAAAATAATTTCTTTTGTTAAAGGAAATGAAATCGGTCAGCATTTTTTCTTTCCAAAGTCAAGCAGATATTTCTAACCCTTTGACCATACCAGTCCTTGAGTAAACAAATGTTTCCCTGAAAAATTAGTCAGTTCAAATTTTACCCTTGATAAAATACCAAAAGCTCAGCTTTGGTGACCATAGATTTCTCCTTTTTTTTCATGGATATACAAATACCATGTAAAGAACAATGTGGAAAAGAGAGAGGAGGTTCCAGAGAACCTTGTGGAAGGTTCTCTGGAGGTGTGTAGTAACACAATTGGCCCAGTGAGCACATCCTTAAAGTTATGATCATGAACTCTGATCATTCTGAGAACAATCTTGACGATATTGTGTCCATCAAATGGCAGCTTTGGTGACATTAAGTGAGCATCCATTTTGCTATAGCTTCAGCAGAATGCTAAACACCTGCATATCCAAGGGCTGACATCAGTGGTTCATTGACAACGAGAAAGTAAACGTGTCTTCAGTGCAGCTGTCCAAAAGGATTGTGCTTCTTAAATGTGATCGTTGGCCTTTGTCTGCTGCCATGATTTTTCTATTCCACAATTTATTCATAACCTTACATGGAATCCTGTTTAATGTTCTGGTCACAGCACAAAAAATTTTTTAATACCTTTTATTGTCTCCCTCTTAATCTCAAATTCTCAAGTTGCTCTCATGTCAGGTCTTCTGCTCACGTTTTGCTTTGGTTGATGATGCCTGTTCCAAAGCTACTATGCTATTCTTGGTAGATTTTTAAAACACTTTGTCATATTTAAAATATTTTTGATACTTAGAACACACTGTGGGCAGCATGTTTCATTAATAATAACATAGGTTCACACGGACCATTTCTATACACATTTTCTTAATGTGTAATCCTGTGATCTAGATTCAATACTAAGGCCCACTTATGTTTCTGTGTTACAACTGCTACCTGCCTCTTGTTCATTTCTAAGTACATCATTATTGGACATTAAAGTAAAAGTACAAACCAACAAAAAATGTCTGTGCCTTTAAGAGGGCTTGCAATGCTAATGACAGTGCTGCAGAATACTATCGACCAATCTTCTGAGCCTTGGAATCTGTGGGCTGTGCTGCAAAATACATCTTAATTAACCACAGAATCAAGAGATCAATGTGAGCCATTGCAGGCACAGCATTATACCAAGCACAGCACACCTGGGAAAGCAGGTAAATCCATAGAACTGGTCCAAAAATGCAGTGTACCAACCAGTATGCCTCTCAGGTCAAAGGTCATACAAGTGTCAAGAAGAGTCAATCACACTTCAATACAAGGGTATCTTGGCACTGAGTTCTAAAATATAGCACAAGTATCCATAGACTATATATCATTTGACAAAAGTGCTTGGGCAATTATAGTAAACCTCAAGACACTTATTTACTGAGTCTTCATTTTCCAGCCTATCTTCCCCTGGAGCTACTCACATATTTCAAGAGTCTAGCTAATTTGCAAAGTGGTCTGCAATTACAACTGTAAAGTACATTCATATTTACACACATGTATATTACTATATATGCTCTTTATTTCACACATACAAAATTGGATTCACAAGTTAGTGAACATTGCCAACATACTTTATCAATGTAGGCTTTTTTGTCTTCAGATTTCTCCCTAAGTGTTGTACACACACACACACACACACACACACACACACAACTTATTTAAACTAGTTTTATATCAACAGATGCATCCTCAAAAACTTTATAATTCAGGAACCCCACCTCCTTCTTTTAGAAAGTATAATACAAGCAAATTCTCTCCTGGATATAACTATGTTGGGAAACACTGAAGTGACAAACTAAAAGCTTTGGTTCATGTACAATGTATGTCATTTTTACTCTTCTAGAATTTCTCTGAAGTATGGAAGACAATTTCACTAAGTAACTTTTCTGGTTGTTAATACATTTCAAAACTTTATTCTTAGTATCATCATCCTGAGCCTGTCCCCCAGTAATTAAGTGAATGATCTTTACAAAATAAGCTTGTTCTCAGGAAATGGTGACTTTTTATATTAGCCAGAAAAAAAATAACACAAGGATTTACAGTATAATTGCTCCAATGGTTTCAGGCCTAAGTTCTTTATCTTGACAAAGACAGGGCAGATGAGGCAGATAGGAGTGTTTGTTTATTGGTTACCTATACTTTATTGTATCATGTGCTAAACTTACTTGTTGACTTAGTAATTAGCCCCTCAGTTTCCTCTTATCACACAAGTAAATTTCCTTTATCTAGAAAAGTAGGTTTAAACTATCCCAAGAGAATTCATTTATTGTATCTAAAACTTTTTTCCTAAAATTGGATGAAACTTAACTGTACCATTTATGAAAACAATAGAAGGAAATATTTCAAGTATGCCTCATAGAAGATAGGCAAAATCCATATTTCACAGAAACTACTTCATACTAAATGTTTACCATGCATCAGGCATTTAAAATATCATGTGTTAAGTCTTAAATCTTCTTATAACTCTCCATAACAGTCATTATTGTTATCTAAGATTGAGAGATGTTAATACAGCCTCAGAGGGCTTAGTTTTCCATTGTGCACACAGACTCAGGTGGAGGAACTGCCTTTAAAATCAAGCAAAACCCAGTTTCAGATTTGTCTGGAACCAGTAAAAATGACTTTTCATTTACTGGACTTTTTGAACTTTGTGTTTTTAGTTCAAAAGGTCCCATTATTACTATCATGAATCTGGGATCTATGCTTTCCATGAAAACCTAGAACTGTTGGCTATCCTGGCACTTACTTCCATATCCAATGCCATTTATCACTACTCATGGTATGAAGTTCTCAACTCTATTGTTATAAACCAATGTCAAAAGAGCTCATGTTTCTCAGACAAAAACAATTCTCTCTAGGATGTGCATCCTCAGGTATCCAATAGGAATACCCTCAACCTATTTTATTTCTCCACAGAAACTCAGTTCAAATGGAGGTAGAAACTGTATTCAAATTTAGCAAAACATCTTCCTCTCTCCTGGCTTATTACTATAAACATCCTCTAAGATTCTCCTTTATCTATTCCTCCATTGTTCACATGTTTTGTAGACTTCTC
Organism: Montemys delectorum; assembly: GCA_019843815.1. Lineage (NCBI taxonomy): Eukaryota > Metazoa > Chordata > Mammalia > Rodentia > Muridae > Montemys > Montemys delectorum. The sequence goes on along the minus strand of JADRCD010224828.1, from coordinate 13,996 downwards.
CCAGTATCCTCATTTGTATGTATTTCATATATAGTGCCCTCCCATATCTCTCATTCCATTTGAGTCCTCTGTCTCTCTTGGTCTTAACCCCAAAGGAATATCTCATACTGTCTCATTGTTATTTTCACTTTTTATCCCTGTTGTCACTGGATCTTAAATTTTCATACTTCATCAGAAAATACCGTTAATTGTCCAATCATTCTTACATCCCATATATTTCCTTCCTTCCTTTGAACTATCTGACTGACCACCTCTGATTTCAGGAATACCCTCTCCTCTAGCTATCAACCTTGTCTACTTATCATACTTCCTAAACTTGTTAAGATGACCTTTTTCTCTGACAATGTTTTAATGCAGAAATTCTAAGATGCTATTCTTTAACTTATGGCTAATATCCTTCTAAACATTTTTCTTCTCACATGGACACTCTACTATAATGCAGATATGAATCCCTCCTAATATGCATGCCTGTTCAGTACTGACTTGTGCTCACCATACAAGCACAAGACATTAGTATTTCAAGATCGACCTGTATGATTTATTAGGCCATGTCATAAGAGACATTCTGGTCTCTTCCTTGATTGTCCTATCATTATGTGGTTGCCAGGAATACCAAACAGATCTATGGAGTAATTCTTATGTCAAAGAACTAGCAGCAGTCATGTGAAGATGTCATGCTTGAAATAGATCATCTGGCTCAGTCTTTTTGTGTCTTCACCCAGGCAGATACCTGGACTACAATCTCATGAAGGACCCTGAGCACTAACCACTCATCAAAGACACTCACAAGTTCCTAAGCAAAAATAAACTGAAAATGTCAGGTGTCCCTCCTTCTATCCTGCACAATTGGAAGACTGATTCTTGTTCTACAAAATGAACTTTCCTCAAACTTTGCTTCCTTTAAGTTTTGATTTTCTCAAACTTATCTTTCACCTTCTAAGTCTGGTCTTTGCACAGCTAATCCACTTGTGATGCTTTGTATATGCCCGGCCCAGGAAATGGCACTATTAGGAGTTGTGGCCTTGTTGGACCAAGTGTGGCCTTGTTTCAGAAGGTGTGTCACTGTGAGAGTGGGTTTTAAGACCACATCTTAACTGTCTGGAAGCCAGCCTTCTCCTAGCTGACTTTGGAACAAGAGTTGGAACTCTCAGCTTCTCCAACCCCATGTCTGCCTAGATGCTGCCATATTTCTGACTTGAGTAGCCAGCCCCAGTTAAATCTTGTCCTTATAAGTGTTACCTTGCTCATTTTGTCTGTTCACAGCAGTAAAGTATTAGTCAAGACAGAAGTTGGTACCAAAGACTGGGGAATTTCTGGGATAAGCCTGGCTATACCATTGTTTGGAAAAATGTGGATTTAGTGTTGTTGGATTTGGAAAACAGATAAATGCTTTAAGTGGGGCTTAAAGGGCCATCCTAGTAGGAGTATGGAAGACTTTATTGCTCAATGTAATTTAAACTGGGAAAGCCTAGTTCCTGAGGTTTCAAAGGAGAATGTTATTATGTGGTCAAGAGACTATGCTTGTGATGTTTTGGAGGGAGAAGAATTTGTCTGATTTTTGCCCTTTTCTGAAGAGTCTATCCAAGGCTAAGGTAAAGCGAATTATATTAATTGTATTAACAAAGGAAGTCTCAAGAAAGCTCAATAGAGACCTTTCTCTGGTTTAGTCTCATGAAGAGCAGATAGAACAAGCATACCAAGCTTAGAAATGAAAAATGTAAAATATGTGGTTTAAGTAATAAATAGTCACCAGGAAGCAAAATGGAGCTGAATTCTGTGTTCAAGGCAATAAAGATATTAAGGGAGTGGTGATCTCAGGGCAAGATTCTGCCCAGATAAACTTAATGTTTGTGTTTGCAGTTGAACAAGGAATCATTTGGACTTTTAATTTGAAATGAACTACTATCCAGAAATATAAAGCACACTTGTGATCCAGATCTTGAAGCTAAAAGACACAGGCTTTTGATCTGGAGAAGTCCAGAAGATCATGTGTGAATCCCTGATATTATAACGAGAAGTAGCAGTAGTGTAGTAGAGTCAACCAAAGCCTAGGGTTCTACAGAGGGCAGAAGTAGAGAAGAGATGCAAGCCCTTTGGAGGAGCCCAGAAGATCATATATGGATCCCGGATATTGGAACAAGAAGCTGTAAGTTGAAATTGACTTGGAGACAGAAAGATATCACAGATATGATGGCTGTGGTATATCTGCTAAGGAAAGCTGCTAACAGGGGAGTATAGCCATCCCAGGAGAAATAACTTTGTTGCAGTCAACAAATACAAAAAAAGGAATGGAGATTTGAAGACCACTTTGATATCAGACAAAGAGATGTAGAGTTTGAAGTTTGTCCAGATGGTTTCCTGTCTTGCTTTTGGGATTAAACTTAAGTGATTTGATGAATCTCAGAAGAGACATTGAACTTTAGACATTCAACATTGTTGTGACTGCTATAGACTAGGTGGACTTTGAAATTTGGATTAAATGTATTATACTATGGTTAGGTATGGCCTCCATAGACTGATGTGTTTGAACAACCTTATCGGGCCCTGTTAGTGGAATGTGATGGTTTGTATATGCTTGGCCCAGTCAGTAGCACTATTAGGAGATGTGACCTTGCTGGAGTACACAGGTCACTGTGGGAGTGGGCTTTAAGTCCCTCATCCTTCCTACCTAGAAGCCAATGTTCTCTTAGCTGATTTTGGATCAAGATGCAGAACTCTCAGCACCACCAGCCTTATGTCTGCTTGGACACTGCCATACCCCTACCTTGATAATAATTGACTGAACCTCTGTATCTGTAAGCTAGCCCTAATTAATGTTGTTCTTCATGAGAATTGCCTTGATCTTGGCATCTTTTCACAGCAGTAAAAGCCTGGTCAAGACTGCGAAAGTCAGATTTCTTCAATAGTGACTCACAGGTCAGTTTTGTTTTACTATTTATACATTACTTCTCATAACAATCTATTTAATCCTAATTTTCCAAGCTGTTCTATGCCTTTAGAATTTGTTCTGCTAAATGCAGTTTTTTTCCTCTTTTTTTTCTTTCTTCCTAGCAGACAATCTCAACTTTGACAACTTAATTTAAGACTCACTTCCTTAAACAATACTTCTGAACATAATTGACAGCTTTTCCTACACACCGGAAAGTGGCCTTCTTTCTAATTTCATAAGGGCATTTTAAAATGTTTTGACATATAATTGTTAGCTTACAGGTAGTACTTCTACTATGTCAAAAACTCATGGAAGATTACGATCATATCTTTCTTGTCTTCTCATGTCTAGAGCATAGGGACAGGCTTGACTATTCAGAATCCATGAAAGTTGTTTGAAAAAAACAAGTAAACTTAGAACAGTTTTGTATCATGCCAAGTTAGACAATAAGCATTTCAACACAACAGAAAGATGTAATATCTACACACCAAATCATTCATTATCCTAACACTCAAGTATGATTTGGGCCAAACTATGTAAGAATGAATAAAGCACATTTTTACCATATCTCTATGGCCATGCAAGAATAACATATATGTTCTAGTCCAGGGACTTTCATACTCTGAGATGATCTTTTAAAAATAAAATATATCAGATAGTAAAATTTCATTTTGTTGTCTCAACTGCTCAAAATGAAAGCAGAGTTACAACAACAACAACGAAAACACAAATGAAACATGGAAACTTTGATTGTGGATTGTGTTTAATTGTTTTTAATATGGTTTCCACCTATAACACTTGATCACTTAAATCCCTTTTAAACTACACTTCTGCCAGTACAGAGATACAGCTCATTAACCTGTGGTATAGATACATCTGAATAATATTTTCTCATGTAACCTTAACATTGGCAGCATTCCTTATATAATTCTAAGAACAATATGAATTAAGTTAACAGTAGTGGAGAGGATTGCATTAATATTTCTGAAAATTAATTGAAGATCATACTTATAATATTTTTCCTTTCAAGATGTGGCTATAACAATTATAGTAATTTTTCTTTTAATATAGAAATTGGAATGCAATGCTTAATAACTTTTTTTCTTTAAGAGAAAGGGAAATAAACTCTTTGCAAAGTGGAAAATACACCAGAAAGAACAAGAAATTGTGGTCTCATAATGTATCTCCTTTCTGATTTATAGGTTGTTATAATGAATACATCATATGAGCTGAAAAAAGGGTCAAAATAAGCTATTAATTATTTAATGAAGAAGTGTATTCTAAAGTGACAAGGCTTTGTAGAGAATAAAAAACATGAAAAATTAAATTAACTTACGAGTGGTGAGAGAGAAAGATATTATTTAGGAACCAAAACAAGTTTAGTGTGTTCAGGAGAGAAAATTCATTAGGTTACAACTTTTTATATGCAACCATGAGGACATGAGTTTTAAACACAGTGCCAAAGTCAAAACCTAGCAAGCTTGTGAATGCATATCACCCCACAACTGCAGAGCAGAGACAGGGCAGTCTTCAGAGCTCCCTGGTCTGCTGACTAAGCTGAAATAGAAATCTCATTCAGTAAGAGACCCTCTTTAAAGGGAATGGGGTGGAAACTCGTAAGTTTCCCCTAGTCTCCACATGAACATGCTTGGATGTATGCACTGACACATTTAGGTGCACTCACCACAAACATACAACACACATCCACACAAGATGCCGAACAAGAAAAGTTAAGTAACAGTCATAAAAATAGTAAAAGTAGCTAAATCTCAATGACAGTTTCTAAATAATGGCTAAGAAATAAAAAGTAACTCTTATACCCATAGAAGAAAAGTAACCCTCCAGGTATGGCTTCTATTGAAAAGTTCAGGGAGCCTTTTCAACAAGGACTAATTCTCATAGGATCAAAAGGTGCTATGCAAGGTGACAAGGGGGAAAAAAACAACTAGTATCCTTAACCACGTGTAAGGCCTAAGAACCTCAAAAGCGGATGGCAGGACAAAACACTCTCAATGATGCAATTGTTACATTTTTTTTATCTAGAAGGTGATAAACATTTATGTAATTCCATACAGGAAAAGGGAATTAATTCCAAATAATGTAAAACTAAACCGACTTCCCATTTTTGGTGAGGTATTAGAGCCCCAAAGGAGAAACTACCACTGTCATTTTCTAAAATCAAAATGAAATTTAACTATAGACTAAATGCTTACACCTACATATAAGTATAACTCCCAGTTATCATCCATAAAGCTCTCTTTTGCAGGAGACAGACACTATTCAAGAGATCCACAACAATTCCGAATGCCGAGAATAAATGGGACTCACAACCCAAACTGATACATTTTTACCATAAGCCCTACACATAAATCTCAGGGAACATTGCAGAAGAAAGAATGAAATGCTTCTACCATATAGAGTATTATGATACCTGCTGCAAGATACTGTCATCTAGGCATGACAGGGAAGATGCACCCATGAAATCCAAGCAATAGTGTTGCATAAATAAGACCTGCAGACTCATGCCAGTGGACAATCTAACAGAGATGTGGGAATCTTCACCAGGATGAAGACCTACAGCCAATCAATGGCTACTGAGAGAGTGAATATTCATTTTCTCCATTGACTGATCCATTACTATGTGATCAGGCCTTAACACATGTGGACACAAACAACAATAAATGAATTCAGTAGGCGCGCGCGCGCGTGTGTGTGTGTGTGTGTGTGTGTGTGTGTGTGTGTGTATGTATGTATGTACATGTGCATGTGTGCATGTACATGAGCACACCTATGTGAACTTAAAGAAAAAGAGGTCAATAATTTGAAAAGTGTGGTTAAAAGTGGAGTTAGAAGGTCAAGAAGGATGGGTGGAAATTATAGAAACAGTAGTAAAATAGGAAATTCTCAAAAATAAACTAAATTTAATTTTGTGAAGACAAGAGGCTTAGAGAATGACAAAAGTATCTTACTTCTGTTTTTGTGAATCACAGTAAGCCAGTTTAATACATTCAACAAATGAAGGTAATGATGATATGCAAGATGTTTCCCTTTAAATACTTTCTTTGAGCCAACTGATGGTAAGGAAAAAAGACAAGAAGTTTCATATTCAATATTCAGTCTGCCATGCGGAAATCATTGCACAGCTTCCAGGTCTTGGGGTTTTCAGTTCTTTGACCACTATGGTATTATTCTTCCTTTTTGTTTTCTTTCAATCTTCACAATGAGAACTAGCATTCACAGCAATGCTCTTACAGCCTAGGCAAGATACACAGCAAGTCAAGCTGTCGTGAAAGTGACATTGTTGGGAGTATTTCTCTGTACCTCAAGAACTGATATAGATATCATCGAAATGTCTTTAGGACTTGAAAACTTTATTTAGTTTCTCTCACAAAATAAAAAACTGTTTTATTACTTTACTATAAAATTGTGTAGCCACATTGGAAAAAGAATGAAGAACATTGTAACAATATGGTTAACCCTCATTTATCTTTCCTTCAATTATCTACACTTTTACTATAAATAAGTTATCACAGAAAAATTTTTATATATACAGTGTCTTTCTGTGTTTATGATAATTCTCAAAGGCCCATTTCTATAACTATTTTATAAATTAGAGAGTTGAGACACAGAAAACTGAACTATTTACTTGTAGTTAAAAAACTGACCGGTAAGTATTTAGGAGCTTTAAAATTTTTATGTCTTGCTCGCTCTCTTTCTCTTTCTCTGTCTCTACTATCTCCTCAATGCCCATCTCCATGCCCTAAATAAACTCTATTCTATACTATAGAAAATTATATCTTTCTTTACCTTAAATGGATAAATGTTTTGCCTTGCATGTGTATCTGTTTATCACATGTATGCCTAATCCCTATGAAGGTTAGAAAGTGTATCAAATCCTCCAGAACAAGAGCTACAGGTACCTATGAGCCATTGTATGGGTCCTGGGTATCAAACTTGTATGCTCTGTAAGAGAAGATAGTCCCCTTAACCACTGATCTATCTAACCATCTTCAGTATTCAGAAATTAAACTCTGTTGATCTGACAACAAATGCCACAAACTATCCAGCTGTATCGTATGGACTCCAGGTTGCTCAGTAATACTGACCTAAGCTTAGGCAATATTCTACCTAGACTGTAAGAACATAATTCAATATATTTTATATTTTATTTTCTGTCTTCTGACCAATAATACTCCAAATATGTAAATACAGATCTAAATATTCATGATAAAATTATCTTAGCAAAAATATATAAGTTGACACATGTCTCATAAGATATTTTATTGGCTTTCTGCTAATTAAGTTTTACTCAGTGCAGTAAGTACAGAGCTAGGATCCTCAGAGGCAGGATCTAATGAAGCAATAGTTCTCAGGGAACTCCTGCTCTAGACATTTCAAATTCTCTAGCCTTGTTTATATGTCTTTTCTTTTTAGGCTTTGAGTCGGGGCTTTGAGATTTTCTAAGTGTTGGTTGAAGTAGGGACTGTAGGCATCTATTGCCCAATAATTGTATGGGACATTTAGGGATTGGACTGTCTGTAAGCCGGCTTGTTTCACCTCTGAGTGAGTGATTGCCAAACCATCACAGCAGCACCTAACTCTAAGGGCCTTTGGTCTCAGGAAAGGCCAATGTAATCAAGCTGCATCAGATAGGAAACCAGCCAGTCTGTGAGGGATTGGGTGGTCAGGAAATTCAGCAGATCTTACTGTCCCACGGAATTATGACATGTCACCCGTTGTCACTTTGTAATACTTGCCTCACATTGCTCTCTCATATTCACTCCTGTATTGTTAAACCCATTCTATCTGGTCTTGGTGCATATATAAAAATAAATGGGGATCCATCCCATATGCAGCCACCAAACCCAGTCACTATTGCTGATGTGAAGAAGCACTTGCTGACAGAAGTTTGGTATAGCTGTCCCCTGAGAGGCTCCGCCAGAGCCTTACCAATACAGATGTAGATGCTTGCAGCCAACCATGGGACGGAGCACCGGGACCCCAATGGAGAAGTTAAGGCAAGAACTGAAGGAGTTGAGGAGTTTGCAACCCCATAGAAGAAGCAACAATATCAACCAACCACACTATCCAGAACTGTCAGGAGCTAAACCACCAACCAAAGAATACACATGGAGGGACCCATGGCTTCAGCTGCATGTGTAGCAGAGGATGGCCTTATCTGGCAACAATAGGAGGAGTTGCCCTTGGTCCTATGAAGGGTTGATCCCCCAGAGTAGAGTAATGCTAGGGTAGTGAAGCGGGAGTTGGTGGATGAGTAGGGGAGCACCCTCATAGAAGCAGAGGTGAGGGGGTGAGATAAGGGGTTTTCAGAGGGGAAAGCAGGAAGGGGGATAATATTTGAAATGTAAAGAAATAAAATAACCAATTAAAAAAAATAAATCTTTCCAGCCAAAAGGGATGTACCATCATCACTGGGAAGTGTTGATGGTCAGCAGAAAAGATTGAAACAGAAAACCATGATTATGTTGTAAAGCAAAAATAGCTTGCTAGTTAAAGAAGCTACTGAGAATCCAATGTCAGCTACATTTCTAAATCCTGAGTAAAAATGGCGTAATTTATTTAATATTTTAATGCTCCATGGTTCAGTGATAATTCTGATATTACTTCTTAATGTTTTTCTGGGGACAAGACTGTTGTTTTAAGGCCAGCAAAGCCAGAGTGGAGCATATCAAGTGTTCAATTAGTACTGTCTTCATTGTCTTAATCTTAAACAACCTACACCC
>JADRCD010224827.1:0-26827 GCA_019843815.1 Montemys delectorum | reverse complement strand
CCCCCCCCCCCCCCCCCCCCCCCGCCCCCGCACTGAGGAAAATAGTGCATGAGAGCTAGCCCTGCCTCTTGAAGGCTTTAGCACTTGGGAGATTGTGCCTTACAACTTGACTGGGCAGCACAGTGGAGCTGGCTATATAGACATGGGTGAGGTTGAGCCAGGCTGAGGGCATGAGAACAGGAGAGCAGCCAGCAGCCCCTGCATCCTGTTGATGGTGGCATTGGGTGGCTTAGCCAGAGCAGTGCTGGAGAGCTCACCCTGTGGTGCGGATAAGGAAGACTCAATAGGCTGGCCATCTCAGCTACCACCCAGGCCCAGATCCAAATCTAAATCATCCATGAATGGTTGGGAAGGGTGAAAGGGTCAGTCCTACTGTTCGAAGACTGCAAGATCTCCATCACACAGGGCAACAGCAAGATAACTGTGAGGAGTCCCATTTCCAAGTGAAGGTCTAGATAGAGAGGAATATACTGTGGGACACATTATGACATAACACAAATTCCAAGATGAGATGTTTTCTATGTTTTTGTTGTTGTTGGTGGTGGTGGTGGTGGTGGTTGGTGGTAGTGTGTGTGTGCCACATCCAATTTATGTGAGTTTTGGGAATTTAAACTCAGGTCTCCATCTTTATGGTAAGCAACTTAGTGGAGCTGAGCCATTTCCCCCACTCTGTTTATAGTTTTGGATAGAATTTCCTTCAAATATCCTGAGTTTTAACAAAAGACTTTGTTCTTAAAACTAAAGTTTTCATAAAATATAAATGTATAGTAGTGCTCAAGACTTTTAGAAAGAGAATAAAACAGACCAGAAATGTGAAGTTGCTTGCACATTTCTATCAATACACTAGCCACACTGAACAAGTTCATGAAGTCCTAGAGGGATGTAGTTTTCATCAGAAACTCTCACTTGTGAATCATACCATTTGGGATGAAAAAACTCCTCTGAAGCCACAAATGCAAATGATTGAAGTTGAGACTTGGGATGGATTAATTCTACATGAAGAAATAATATACTTTCTAGTAATGTACAGATCACTAGCTGATCCAGAAGTAGGACCATTCCGAGTGATTATTTACTGTAACGGTGAGACTCCAGTTCAGCCTCAGGGTTTGTGTTTAATAGCCAGTTGTCAATTTTCACTGGCATGAGCATATATATCAAGTCCAGGCTGACAAATAGAACTCCTTCACTATTATTCTAACAATTTTGCTTTGTACTATTATCACACTTTTCAAAACTGGTAAAAAATGTTATGATTGTCTTTTTTTCTAATATTTTGTAGCATATAAGTGATTTATACTTTATTTTTTTTGTTTGTTTTATAATCCATTTCCTTAAACCAAGAAGCAAAACCATACCACATTATTTGGCCCATTTTACCAGAGGGAAGGACTTACTGGGAAATTCCGGGGACAAATCTTCATATTAGAAAGCTTTTATTAATGTTTGGTTTCTTGTTCTCTCTTTCTATCTCATGACACTCAGCTTTAATCCTAGCTTTTAAGGTGTGTTCCCATCAAATGGCTAACTTAGTTTTAAGGGTTTTTCTTTTTTTGAACAATAATTTATGGGAAAGGCTGGATAATTTTGATTTTTATTTCCTTCACAGATATTCACAAAGCTATACAAATATAGACTGATGTTTTCTCAATAAGGAGAAATGAATTCAAGGACAAGTATAAGAAATGTTACGTAAAGCAGAGCCAAGCTTGGAAGAAGAACTGATTATCATTCCTTTGACAGGAACAGTAGCTATGAATCACAGAACCTATTAACTTGAACTCTCAAAAATCCCCTTGTCAACCTCTCAGCCTATGAAGAAATCTTTCTCTAGCATGGCTTGCAGTTAGGAAAGAAATCAGTCTCCATTCTTTTACTGCTGCTGATGAAGACCAAGCAAACACTAATCATGTTTCACCGACTCAAATTGTCCAAGTATACAAGAAGGAAACCCATTTGTAATTTGCCATCTTGTGGATTGGGTTGAATACTTTTATTGAAATCATTTTGAAGGTGCTGCCTATGTCCCATCATGGGCCTTCACTTTTCAAATATTATGTTTTTAGAGTGGGAAAGAGGGCTCAGTGGATAACATGCTTGTTGTGTAAGCATAAGAGCTGGAGTTTGGAACTCTGACACTTATGTAAACACCCAGGCATGTGTAACAGCCATCTGGATTCTCAGCAGTCAAGAGATTGTAGCTTTGGTTCCCAGGCAAGCTGACTAGCTAGGCAGAGAATGAGCAAGTTCTGGGTTAAGAAGACGACCCTGACATAATGAACAAAGTGGAGAATGATCTAGAAAGGCATCCTATATCAAGCATTGGCATTAGTGTGTACATGTACATCAACTCAGGCATGAGCATAAGCCCACATACACACAAACAGAGGTATATGCCACAAACACAATGAAAAGTTCTCAGTTTTGTATGTGTCTTCTATGGATACACCAATTTGCCATGCTCTATTACTCTGCATGCCGTCTTCTTCATAAACTGCCCTTCCTTTTTAATAGTGTTAACAAATATAGATGAACTTTACTTGTAAAATATGTATCATCTATAAATAATATGAAAAACTTAAAACTTCAATGCTTGCTCTTTGATAGAATTTTGGCAGCAAATTTAGAAATCCCTGAGATACTGGAGTTTTTTGTTATCCTTTCACAGGACAGCATGTCATCAGTGGCGCAGGAGGAGGATTTTCAGCTGCAAATGATGAGGAATCTTCGACTATATAGGAGGGGAATCTTCAGCTGCATAAGATAGGGAACTTCAAATACATAGGGTGGGGAATCTTCAACTACATAGGGAAGGATCTTCAGCTGCATACGATGTGGATCTTAAACTGTACATTACAGGGGAGTTTCAAATGCATTCAAGGAATCTTCAGCTGCATATTACAGGCAATCATCAACTATGTAAGGGGGATCTTCAGCTTCACAGGATGGGAGATCTTCAAATGCATAGGGTGAGGGATTTTCAACTGCACAGGATAAGGGATCTTCACCTGCATATTATGGGAGAGCTTCAGCCTCATAGGATGAGGGATCTTTTTACTGTATATTATGGTTGTTTCAACAGCACAGAATAGGGATCTTTAGCTGTACAGGATTAGGATTGTCATCTACATTGGATGGGAGATCTTGAACTGTATAGGATGGGGGGAGGAAATCTTCAAATAACAGAGTTCTGTTATTCTTAACTGTTCCAAATTGCAAAGGACTCCCCTTTTTTGTTGTTAAGTTTATAGGAGATACCTGCTCCACAGTGAAGCCCACTAGAAGGTAATGGCATGCATTTCTTATCAGTATAAAATGTATTATTGGCTCCCAAACATATTAGAGCAGTAAATCATAGAAGAAAAGACATTTTCTTTGACCCGGTTTACCTAAGTGATTTATCTGAACTTCAAACTTTAGTGTCTAAAATTACTTCTAATACTGAGTCTGTATTTTCTTTTTTAAAATTTATATTAGGTCCCAGGGAACTCATTTAAGTTCAGGCCATCTATTGACCTACAGGCCCAGGTGGATTACTGGTGTCATCACAGATGTAAGATTGTGGAGTGTGGAAGGAAATGTGCAAAGAGCTACAGTGAAAATAAAGATGCTGGGTACAATTTGAGACTTTTGTTTTAAAAGCTGAAGTATCCTGTGCTGGCTAGCTTTGTGTTAACTTGGCACAAGCTGGAGTCATCACAGAGAAAGGAGCTTCAGTTGAGGAAATGGCTCCATGAGATCCAGCTATAAGGCATTGCCTCAATTAGTGATCAAAGGTGAGAAGGGTCCCTTGTGGGTGGTGCCATCACTGAGCTGGTAGTCCTGGGTTCTATAATAAAGCAAGCTAAGCAAGTCAGGGGAAGCAAGACAGTAAGTCACATCCCCCATGGCCTCTGTATCAGCTCCTGCTTCCTGACCTGCTTAAGTTCCAACCCTGACTTCCTTTGGTGATGAACAGCAATGTGGAAATGTAAGCTGAATAAACCCTTTCCTCTTCAACTTGCTTCTTGGTAATGATGTTTGTACAGAAATAGAAACCCTGATTAAGACATATTCTTATCAGAGTGGTTGTTGATAAGGATTGCTGCTTTTTAAATTTTTTTTCCTTTTTAACTTATAAATCATGGAATCTGGCTACTGCTCTGTTCTTTTTTTTTTTTTTAATTTAAAATCCTTGGGAAGAAAAGTAAAGTTTGATAAGCTGAGGTTAAAAAATGGAGTTTGCTGCTATTTTGTAACAAGATCACTTGATGCAGGTGTATCCTATTCACTTTTCTCCCTAGCCTTCATAGTATCTGGATATTTGAACAAGTAAATATCATGAAGTCTAAATAGTTAAAGCTATAAATCAATTATGCTTCATAAAATTATGTAAGATTTGTCTCCTGTCTTATCAAGCACTCCTTCACACTGAGTAGGACGGCCATGAGAAATTTAGGAATTTATGACACCATATATATAGTTAATGTCTTTTCTTTTTCTTCTAGCTTATACCACTCTACACAGTGAAGAGAATTCTGTGCACTTGTGCCCATGTCTGGCTAAAGAAATAACTGAACCCTCTGAAAAACTCCTTGTTAATCTCTCTTGACCTGGTGGCATGCTTATGAGTATTGCAATATCCATAGGAGGATGGGCATTACCAATCACTTTGTAAATAATATGAGGGAGACTTAATCCAGCAGTTTGGAAAACCCAGCATCCAGAAAATAGTATGGAGTTAGATGGACTTTTGATACACAATCATCCTCTGCCCGTAGAGTCTTTAAAGGTTGGGAAGAAGGAACAGTATTGGGTTCAGAGCAAGAGCTTGGGTGTAAGTTAAGTGTTCTGAGATAGTTAGTTGCATGTGCTTCCAAGAATGTGAAAATATCCCAGGAAATACATAAATGTGTGCAATGAAGACAAGAGGTGGCACTGTAGTTTCTGTAAAGGAAAATTCAGTTCATAGAACTGAAAGAGAATATTAAAGACAAGATTAGTGGAAAAGTCTATGAACAAGCCCAAAGAAATGACACCAGTATGGGATGATGAATATACCAAAGACTTTGACTTGATCATTATGTACTGTATACATGTTTTGCTGTGTCACATTGAACCCACAAATATATACAACCACTATACTTCAATTAGAAATACAAATAAGTTATCCTTTTAACAGCCTATGGAAATGGGTGCAAGCCTATTTAGTCTCGGTCTTACTGATCAACCTTTCCTATCAATGAAGAAAAACAAGATCATGATCATATAAAAAACTATCATTGGTTAAAAACCCAAGACCAAAACTCAGAATTACTGTGTCCTTGTCAGACATCATTTCCCCAGCTGCTGGGCTCATAAGATTGAGGCTGTGACATGGACTGAAAGCAGATGGCTATGATTAGTTCTTCAGGTAAATATTAATATTGCCATCTCTCTAAGCAGGAGGGTTAAAGAGAGCATTTCTTCAATTTTTTTTTTCTTGGCCCTCAAAATGGCTCTGGTATCCAGCCACCAGATTCCAGTGGGTACCAGTGTGCTGCGGGGTTCCACCAACATCGTTGTGGGTGTCATCTATAGGAATTGAGGGGAGCTGCACCAAGGCCTCACCACTGTTCCTGTTTTACAGAGTGCAACCATATGTGTCCCCTTCAGTCAGTCTTGACCTATCACCCCAACTCTGCACTCCACTCCTATTTGAAAATAACTTCTCTTCAAAATCCTTAATAATACGCAATGAAATTGGCTGGATTAAATTATGAAGATGGCTGGGTGTGTGTGCCTCAGAAGTAGAACTCAAGTGTAGATTCCGAAATTTTTAGTTTTGACAAGTAGAGTTGCAGAATGTGGCCTAGTTTTCAAAATGTTTATTGGAAGCAAACTCATAACTGAATTGAAAACTGTCCTTTCTGGAAAACATTCATAAAAAATTGACTTTGTTTATGTTTTTGCACCTAAAGTATGTATTTACACACTTCATCTATAAACTATTTTATAGTAGTTAAATATTTACTATTGAACTGGTAGTTTAGAAAATGAAGTGAAACGTTTTCTTTAAAGTATCAGCATTTCAGCTGTAGTTTCCATATCATCTATGAAAATATTAATATATTAGAAAAGTATCACTGACATATCATTCATTAACCCTAAACAAAACAGGTCCAGAGCTACCTTTTCCTCCTGGTGTTTCGAGATAGGCTCTCACTATATAGCTGAGACTGGCCTCAAATTTATCCTCCTGCCTCAGCCTCCTTGGTGAGAATACAAGCATTTGCCACCAATCCAGATTTAAAAACATCTCCATTAAAAACAAACCTATAAATAAAACCCATTTAAAACCTATTTAGTAAGAGTCCCTGTGATATAAAGAGATACCTTCAGTAAGTAATGAGTAACATTGCTTGACTCTATCTGGGCTTCCTCTTCCTCATTTACAAACATGGAAAACAGTATTGTTTTACTGGTTTCATATCAAATGACCATTAAATCAAGTATTATATCACTCACACATATGCACACACATATGCATATACATATATACATATCCATGTATGCACATATACACACACATATGTGTATGTGTGTATATGTGTATATATACACACACATATATATGTATATATGAAAACAACTTTTAAAACTCAAAGGCAGAGGCAGGAACTTAAGAGTTTCCTACATTCTTCCCATACCACACCCTGCTCCTGATCCTCAGTTTTCAGTGCCCAAAAAACGGAAAGATGGACCAGATGATGTCACTTTTTTTTTCTGATGTTTATGTAATCTTGTTTTTACTTAAAAAGTAGGGGTATTAATATTCATGTCAATTGTTAGTAATTTAGTTATCAGTTATTTCATTAAAAAATATTCTTAGAATTCAGGAAGTGTGTTTGGAGCTTAGAAGGTATGTAGGAATTTAGAGAATTTAGGAATTTAGAGTGTCTCCCAAAGCCGTGTGTTAAAGTGTTAGTTGAATCTTGGCTCTCTAAACACAGTGACAACTTAAAAGGTGGACCTAGAAAACACTTGAAAACACAGGGAGAGCTTGTCTTCTAAGGGCATCTTGAGACAGGCTTTTGTTATTACTCTTTGCTCTCCTGTCACATGATGCTCTACCATAACCACCCAACCTGATGTTTGACATCAGTACAAGCCCAGAGGCAAAGGTGCCACTAGCCCAAGCACTGAAGTGTCTGCAACCGTGTGCTGGAATAAATTTTTACTCCTTTTAAGTTGATTGGCTTAAGTATTTTGTTCAATAACAGAATTCTGGCTAACATAGGTGCTATATTGAATAATAGTTTGTTCTAGGATAGCAAAAAAAGCTTAGAATTTTATAGAATCCTATGTTAAATTTCAGTTGGACCTTTGTGAACATACTATTTGAGTTCATGAGTATTGAAGTCTTCGCTAGCTTAAGTCGTTCTTAAAATACCTAAGTCCGATCATTGCTCTTTAGTGGGCTACTTGATAAAACTGAGACATACCCGAAATGGATATATCTAAGTCATTTTTAAAGTATTTATCCTTTTGGTAAGGAACACTGTTCCCCATCTCTTTCATTTCTTTAACTTTTGAGGACTTTCTATTCATCCGTTGTTCCGTGTCCACTTGGACCAGTAAAAAGCATAATAAGTCTTATTATTGCTTCTAAACCTGTCCTATTATAACATCTCAAGAAGTTTGGAGTGGAATATCAGTGTGGTGATAATGCATGCACTTATATTAACATTTTTGAAGTACTATTGCCCTATCATTATGTCACACGCTTTATTCCTACAGCTAACCTGTCTCCCAAGGCTGTGTGTCTTAACTTTAAATGACCAAGGGCTAGTGAATTAAGTGTTAACTTAATTCAAAGTTAAAAAGCAATACACAATGTTGGCAATCATTTTGCCAGGAAAATCACAACTAAGCATATGTGTCTACATTCTTTATTATTCTTCAAACTTGGTTACTCTAGACCCTACTGAAAGGAACAACGTATTTGTCAAGTCATTCACTGAGTAAATTTTTCTATGGTGCCACACAGATAATAGAAAGCCCGGTGAAACAAGCAGACTTTGAGAATTGGCTTGTGTCTGGATTAACCACACCCTTCCTGAAGGGACAGAGAATAATTGAGCCATGTGTGTCTGCACAGTACTTGGTGCTGTGTGAGAGTTATTCCACTCACAAACATACCCATATTTGGAAGGGCAATAATTTATTTATTATTATTATATTTATCTGTGTGGAATGAATACAATACTCCATACTTGAATATAATCAATGTCTTCAGCCTTCAGTCCAGTTATTATGATTTAAAGTAGTATGTTAAACATGTGCACCACTGATCCTGTGTGCATCCCTTGCCGAGTCAAGGGCTGGGTGGGCCTTCCCATCAATGAATATAGCCACTGTAAGGCAGGCAGGCAAATGAAAGGGTTTCATCTCTATCGGGACCTTTGCTCATAGAATGTGCATATCCATAGTGCAGTGACTATGTCACTTTTGCAAAATCATTTTATCTGTGAGATTATGCAATTATGTGAATCCAGGAGAACAAGAATGCTCACAATCACTGGGAATTAGGATGCATATCCTGACAAGGACAAACGGAGCAGCTGGAAACTCATCCTAGAATGAGATTTTAATCACGGAGTTTTCACTTAGGGAAATATGTAGTAAAGCCACAGGGCAAAGATATTATTCTTGCCATAGGCCCCAAAACACACATCTACCCACCCATCCCTTGAGTGTACGTTAATTGTGAGCTCTAAATGACTTGCCTTAGCAGATAACTTTGGTAACTGCAAACTCAGCACTATGGTCTTGATCGTAAAATAAATTAGAATGATTCTTCCTCCAAGTGTTATTGGCTTTCTTGATCTGAAGTATTAAGTTTTTATGCACATACCTATTGGAAGCCCATGTTAGTCTTTGTTTTTGTTGTGTTTTTTTTTTTTATTTTTTGTATGCTCGCAACTGAAATTTTGCTTTACTAACTCAGGAAAATTCTATTCTTTGGGAAAATCAGTGCTCTGTGTTTCTACAGTTTATGTGTTTTTTGTGAGAGCCTTCTTTCTAATTCTCATACATATGTCATTTATTGAATGGAACATAGTATATGAGAAGAAAGGAAGTGTGCAAAGAAATAGGTTACAATAAAGTTAGCAGATACTAATTCATTATTCTTACACTTCCTAAAAACTGCCAATGTACATACAGTTTCCTATTTTCTCCTCTTAGATAAAATAAACTAGTATTGAAAGATCCTTTTAAAAGCCCTGAATGTACAAAAAGATGAATTCCAATGAGAGCTAATACTCTAATTTTTCAAATTAACAGAGATTTAGCTGTTAACAGCCATGTATATTAACAGTGGTAGTTTGATTAGTAATCATTACCTAGTTGATATCCAGACACATGCTTAATATTGTGGCAATTTTCATCCTGAGACTGGATTGGACTTACAAGAAGACAAAAGAAACATAACTTTGACACATGTTAATGTATTTATAGAAATTTCTAGTTCTTAAACTCAGTTACTTAAAAAACACAGAGAGGATCCACTGACAAAGAAGAACCTTCTAGAAGCATCTATGTTATAGATTTTGTGTTCTAGGTGTTGGATGTATATTTTCAATGGTATAGTAACTTAATCTCTATGCTGTGGGTGGCTATTTACATTTGGGTCAGTAGTGCATATTATCGTTCCACCTTTCCACCTGCTAGGAAGTAAATCCAGACCAGGAAATTCCTACAGGTAGTGCAATGATGAATTCCAGTGACTGGCAACAGAGTCTAAATTCAGCGATTCATGGCAGAGTAATAAAAAACAGAAAGATAGAAAGAACAGTGAAGAACAGTACGCATGTGTATGTGTATGTGTTAAACAATAATAATTTAAAAGAAGTCTTAAACTTGAGAGAGCATAGGGAGCAAACACTGGAGGCATGGAAGGGGAAGTTATTGTAAGGTGGAGATGATATAAATATGGTACTAATCTGTGCGATTTTCAAGAAAATTAAAAGAATAAAATTAAAACTGTATAGGTCTTCCATTTTTACATATGTAAAACATTCTTCAATTGAAAGTTGAAAATTTAAATTTTTCTGAGTTCAGTTAGGAGAAATATTTTGAACCTTAAGATGTTGGCTATGGTACATTTCTTAGAGAAGGCTGGCCTGGAATCCAAGGCAGAACCAATTTGACAATATTAATTAAGATGTGTTTTTATTAACATACAACATTTGTTGTGTATGGATTGTGTTTTCTTTTTTTGTTGTTTGAAGGTGTTCGTTTGCTGTTGTAACTTTCATGAAATACTTTGTCTTTTGAATCAATAGAAAAGTTCAAAAAAAGAAATTAGATAATTAGATAACTTCCTTTTTTTGTTAGATCCAATAGCAGATAGGGAGCTCCAAAATGATTTGGACAACTGTTTGAAGGCAGTTAGTAAACATGAAAGTCTGAAGGTCTCTGGGTACTAAGGATGCTACAAGGGGATTCTGTTCCTGTAGAAGTAATTGTAGGTTTAGAAGAACAGCTTCATGTCCAGATGTATTAACCATTGATGCAAGCCAGAAACGTAGAAGTCTCAGCCACAGCCCACACTGTTTAATTACATTTGGTTGCTTTGTGTCAGAAATCACAGGCTCTAGTGACATTGACAGCTTTGGGCATTTGTTTTAGGACATCCTTCTCAAAACTTTCCTGAGCCCACAAAACACTAGAAAAACACCCTTCTATCCTGCTATGGAAATCTAGGCCCTAAGAGAAAGAATAAAGGAGCACAAGCATGGAAATGGAACAGAGACCACGTCAGCTCTGCAGAGCACTCTGCCATATCGTTCTAAAAAGAGTCATCGCGTTGTGAAACCCAAACGCTGACACATGCTGCATGCGCCGAGTCAACACTGTGTAGTCACTAAATAGTAACTTTGAATGCATAGCCTTACTCTTAGAGATAAAGAAAAGTTGTTAGTGTTAAACTTCTTGGTTTCAGATGCGAGGTTATGGTTCTTTTTCAGGCTTTTCAGGAAGGAAAATATCTAGGTGCTTGCGTGGTAGTTTTCTGCATCAAGGCTGTGTGTGGTAGCCATGCCTAATTTGTTGTGATTGTTTTTATATTCCTTTAAAGACACAGTGTAACTTTTCAAACTGAAAGTGGTGATACACACATGAAGAATTCTTATACTTAAATGCTTGTTTTAAAGAAACTACAAACAAAACTGAAAAGCTCATGGATGTAGATGTGTGAGAATAATTATATCCTCAAATAGGAAGATGTAACCATCCAATAAATGCCTGGAAGAAGTTCAAATAATTTTGATTATCTAAAAATAGAATTACTTTATAAAATAAAATACAATAAATGGCATCCTAAAATGAGATATTTCCCTTTATGTTCTACTTCTCAAAACATTATGTAAATATATTTACATATATTTATTTTACATAAATATACATATTTACTTACATATATTTATATAGACATACACACATACACACATTGGCTTTGTACCCAAGCATGTACACTTTCACAGGTATGCATACCACCCACACACAAATACAAAAGTATAATTTTAAAAGCCATCAACTTTTAATCAATTTGAAGAATTATCTGTTTTAAATGGAAAAGTAAAATAAAATCTACATTATCTAATGCTGGTACTATTTTACTTCAGATACTACTGAGTATCCAACATATTGTTATGTAGGCTATAATACAGGCTGTAACACATTCATGCTGTATAGGCTGTGTGTGTGTTTATGTGTATATGTGTGTGTGTGTGTGCATTACAAGCAAAATTAATAGGATAAGGTAGAATATAGCTTGCATAGCTAGCAGTTTATTTACATATTCAGGAGAAATAAATAATTTTATTTTACCCAATAATTTCTATCTTCAAAATTCTTACTCCTTTTGTGGACCCTTAAAAGATTAATCTTCAAGAAGTTTCATTTAGTAAATGTGATCTTCAGGTCATTGCTATTGGATTTAAGAAGCATAATATGAGTCATGAGAATATTTCTGTGAATAATAAGACTTTTAAAAGTAATATCCACTAGAACTGAAACTAATTATGCTATTTGTTCCAAATTCTGCTCATGACTGTTGAACCCCATGTTCTGGAAAATTTTGCAATTTCTCCCCCATGCTTTCCAAATGCATAGGAACATTTAAGGTTTTAATTGGATAATGAACTTTAACTCTCATTTTCCTACTTGAGTGATATATGGTCATCAGGAGTTTAATGCAGTGGCATGGACATTTTCCCTCTCAGGAAGCCTTTCCTCTATTGAGAACTTAACCTAATAGCTGAACTTTTAGGCATGAAAACACTGTAGCTCTTATTTTTCTCTCTAGTCAGATTGATATTTATTGATTATCACTAAGCAGTCACCCCACTCCATGGTGGTGATTCACAGCTTGATCTCATCCATGGATCTTCCTAACATTTGTGACTTCTTGATCTTCTGGCCCTACAGGTAGAATTAAAGGAGAATATAGACCAGAGAAATGCTTCCCAAGAGTTCATTTAAGTAATGACACACTTTGTTACTAAGAATGAGCAATGTGGCTCCACTTTAATGCAGGGGATTACAGGACTGTCATATATCTGTGCTCCTAGAAAGTGGGTTTATGGTGAAAGCTTTCACTCCCTTAATTTGCTAATTAGTGTATTAATCATTTGATACATATATAAAAGGTAAATCAGATATATTCTTTTGACTCTATAGAAACCCTAGACTCATACAACAAAGGAAGGAAAGAAGGAAGGAAGGAAGGAAGGAATGAAGGAGGAAGGGAGGAAGGGAGGGAGGGAGGGAAGAAGGAAAAAAGGAAAGAGGAGAGGAGAAGAAAAGAGAGGAGAGGAGAAAAGAGGAGAGGAGAATAGAGGGGAGAGGAAGAGAAGAAGGGAAGGGAAAAAGAAAGGGGAGGGAAGGGGGCACAGGGAGTGGAGGGAAGGCAAGGGAAGGGGAGGGGAATTGAAATCCACTGATATTCTGCACAGGAGTAAACTACACCCTCTACTTTTTTCTATTTGTTGATAATCTTTTGTACATTCACTTATATTGCATTCTCTTCACATTGAGTACCCGGTCTATCTGCCTAGAGAAAATGATACTTATATTCCTAAAGCAAACATGGTCTAACTTCAGATGGTAGCTAGTCATATCATATTTCATTAAAGTTTGCTCTGTGTATCTAAACTATCTTAGTTAAAGTTTCCATTAAGGTTCCAGCAAACCAACATGATCAAAAAGAAAATTGGAAAGGAAAGGGTTTCTTCTGCTTATACCTTCATGGTCTATCAATAGAGGAACTCAGGACAAGAAAACAATCAAGTCTGTACCCTGAGGACGAGAACTGATGCAGAGGCTGAGGAGGGATGCTGCTTACAGACTTTCTTCCCTGGCTTGCTCAGCCTGCTTTGTTGTAGAACCCAAGACTACCAGCCTAGGGAAGACACCACACACATGGGGCTGGTCCTCCTCCACTGATCACTAATTGAGAAAATGCCTCACAGCTGGATCTCAGGGAGGTTATTCTCTCAACTGAGGCTCCTTACTATTATTATTATTATTATTATTATTATTATTATTATTATTATTATTATTTCAAATAGTTATGTAGGTTTTCATTTAAAAGTTAATTTCCTTTATCTGAGGCTAGTTTTCTTAACTATCTCATTTTTTAATTTATTGTTGGCAAGGATGACTTTTACTAAATGACCTATCTGCCCTTTTCATTAAACTTTGAGCAGATTATTATAACCTTACCAATTTCTTTCAGTGGGATTTTTTCCAGTAAAATAAAATCATTAATAAGCATTTTTCAATATATCCAGACCATAGTTTTGTCTCCTTCCACTCCTCTCACTCCCTCCCACCAACCCCCATCTCCTCTAGATCTATTCTTCCTCAGTTTCCTTCCGAAATAAGGTAGGCCTCCCAGTTTTATCCACCAAACAGCAAAACTAGACTCAATGAGAATAGATACAAACTCTTATATCAGGGCTAGATGAGATGACCAAGTAGGAAAAGGATCCTAAGAGAAAAGGAAAGAGACAGAGATACCCCAACTCCCATTGTTAGGAGTCCAATAAAAACTCCAAGCTAAGAACCATAACATAGATGCAGAGCAGTAGCAAAGAACAGTCATAATGCCCTTTTAATCTCAGTGAGCCCCGATGAGCTCTACATAATTGAAGACTGTGGACTGTGTGCTGGTATTCGACACCACTTGATTCTACATTTCTTCCTTCCCCTCTTCCACAGGGTTTCCCAAGTTCCAAGGAATGGGATCCAGTAGTGATATCCAATTTTGACTCTTTGACTAATGTTTGGCTGTGGGTCTTTAAATATGCTCTTATCAGCTGCTACTTAGATGATGGTTAGCTATGTAATAGTCTAAGAGTATATAAGGATAATATTAGAAATTATTATATTAATTTTTGTCACAGGTCTCTGAGATACAAAGCCTCTGGTTCTTGATCATCCAGGCAGTGTCAGTCATGGGATTTTTATGGTGTGGGCTTCAAATTAGTCCCGTAATTTGTTGACCAATCCCATATAATCTACACCTCTGTTGCCCTAGTACATCTTATAGGCAGGATAGATTATAGGTCAAAGATTTTGCGGCTGCATTGGAAGCCACATTTCCACATCTGGAAGCCTTGCCTGGTTACAGAGTTTACTATTTGGTTAAGGTTCCAAATCCTCGATTACTAGAAATCCTGAAAGTTTCTACTGAACTAGATTTTCACATAACTCCCACTCTAGTTCCAGTTGTCTCTCTCAGGACCCTCTGCCTGCATCCCCTGAACCTTCTTCCCCCTATTCTCATCCCCACCCACCATAGTCTATGGATTGTAGCATGATCCTTTACAGCTAATATCGCTTATGAGCACATACCATGTTTGTCTTTTTGGGTCTGGGTTACCTCACTTGGTATGATATTTTTAATAGTTCCACTATTTTGCTTGAAATTTTCATTATATCATTTTTAACAGCTGAGTAATGCTACACTGTGTAAATGGACCTCAATAGCTAGTTGAGAAAGTGCCAACTTACTCAACTCTGAGCAGAGTTCAGTAAGGAAGGATGGAGCATCTTTCTTGTATATGCCCAGGACTGGTATAGCTGAGTCTTGAGGTAGGTAGTTTCCCAATTTCCTGAGGAGCTGGCTGGCATATTGAAGTGCCAGCAGTAATGAAGGAGTGTTCCCCCTGCTCTATACCCTTTCCAGAAGGAGATGTCACTTATGTTATTGATCTTACGTAAGAACCCAACAAGCTAAAACAATCCCGAACAATAAAAGAGCTTCCAGAGGTATCACCATCCCTTATTTCAAGCTGTAATATAGAACTATATTAATTATAACTGAATAATATTGATATAAAGACGATCTGATCAATGTAATCAAGTCAAAGACCCAAATATAAATCTACTCACTAGACTCCTGATTTTTGATGAAGAAGCCAGAAATGCACGATGGTAGGAGGGGGTAAACATCTTCAACAAATGGTGCTGTTCTAACTGGATATCTGCATGTACAAGAATGCAACTCGATTTATATTTATCACCCTGCACAAAACTCCAGTCCAAGTGGTTCAAAGACCTCAACCTAACACTGAAAAACACACTGAACCTGATAGAAGAGAAAGTGGGGAAGAGCCTTGAACACATTTGCATTGGAGACAATTTACTGATAGCACAGACACTGAGCTCAACAATTAATTAATGGGACCCCAAGACACTGAAAGACTTCTGTAAAGCAAATGACACTGTCAACAGGACAAAATGATAGCCTACAGAATCATAAAAAAAGATATTTATCAACTCCCTATCAGATAGAGATCTCATATCCAAAATATATCTTTAAAAATCCTCAAGAAGCTGGATATCAAGAAAACAAAAACTCCAATTAAAAAATAGAGTACAGATCTAAACAGAGACTTCCAGTAGAGGAAACCATTATGCCTAAGAAACACTTAAAGAAATATTTGACTTCTGTAGCCATCAGGAAAAAGTAATTATCTCTGCCCCATGGTCTCCATGTTTTTGAGAATACTATGACATTGAATGTTGTCAGAAGGCTGATATACAAAAAGGCATAACTTCCTCACAGCATCTTTATGTCTTAAATAGGTTGTTAGTTAGCATTTTCAGTTGTTAAAATTTTGAAAGTTTTATTTTTCTTTGAAAATTGTTGACCTAATTTTCTTCTATTCTTTAAAGATAAAAACCAATGAGTGGAATGAAAAGGACTTGATGTGTATGAGAAGGAGTTGAGAAGTGTATGGTGCCCATGCAGTGGTGGTGTGTGCCTTTAATTCCATCACTGGGAAGCAAAGAGAGACAAATCTCCATGATAGAAGCCAGCTTGGCCTACACGGTGAGCTCTAGGACAGCCAAGACTACACAGAGAAATCCTGTCCCAAAACCCCAAAAAGAAATAAAAGAAAAAGTATAGTGTTGCTTTCTATCATTAAAAGCAAATATTGTCATTTTAATCACTTCCTTTTTAATATCAACAATGAGCTTACTTTTGATAGAATAAAGAAAAAGAAGGAATGGGTAGCCTCAAGACGAAGTTGTTACATGGGGACGACATATTTGACACACTCTAGTAAAATAGTAAATAGTTTGAATGTTTCTATATATTTTATAATCATATGTACTTTGTAGTTTACTTGTGGAATGTGACTCATCTTCATGACTACTGTAATCACGTATCCTGGGACAAGATTTCTTTGTTTTGTACTATCCATATAACACTATTAGAAGTAGCAAAGTTTAACCTTTGCAGAAATGCCTTACCAAAATCTAATAGTCAAGAACCATGAATAAATTGAAGTCAGCACCTTCAGAAAAATTAGTTATGATCAAGGACTACCTACCCTTTTATCCTTTGTTTCGTACAGAAAATCACCAATACTTATATGTCCCAGTTCATGGGGACAACTTACAGCCAAAAAGTGTGTACATCATGCAAGATCTATGCAGAGATGCTCAAACATTTAGGGCACATACCCAGCAGTATTCACTTGAAGTTCATCTGTATCCAGTCCCACTCCAAGGAAGGAGTCTGTGAAACCAGGCCACACTTGCCACTTTCTGGGCTTCTGAAGTACGGAAGAAACAGGGAGCTCCAAGGTTTAAAAAGGAATTGTGTTATCACATGCCGGCAGGTCATACAGAAATTGGTAAGAATCAGGAAGTTGGCACCTATGATTTGTAATTTTTGTAAGCAAAGATCTCATTTGAAAGTCACTCTTCCCACCTCCATCCCACTAGAGATTTTACAGGGTCCTAGACCTGCCTCTGTTCTTCTTGGGCTTTGAGGAAGGCAATCTCTAAAATGTGTCAGAGTCATTTTACAAAAATCAACACCAGCTGTGTGCTTTGTAACTCAAGCAATGCAGTGTGATCAAGCAAAATAATTGTAGTCAGCTTACAAGTTGACAGAGACGGGGAGATAAAAGTTGAATTAAGGGATAGACTGAAATGGCTGCACAGCATGGACAACATATCTCTGGATTCCATCACTGGTACCCATTAAACCTGGAGTTAGGCCACATCAATAAAATCACAGTATTTGTGAGGTGTAAGCTATCCTTGGCTATATAAGGACTTCAAGGACAACCTGGATGCATGAGAATGTATCTATGAATGAATGGAAGAATAAATGTGTCATTAAGTTCTCAATAAATTATTTACTCTCTGAAACAAACATGGGTAGTGAAGATGCAAGAGACACATTTGTTTCCAATTGTTAATACAGTGAAATCAGTGCCTAAAGTATAGAGTTGGGAGAAACAATATATGTGATTCTTTTCTTGTTATATTTTAAAATTTACATTGTTTTATTTGAACCTTTTCTTGACTAATTCATTGTGGTTAAATCAATAAGTAACAAAGAAATTTTAGAATTCTGAATTTTTCAAGAATTAGGAATTGTTTTACCCAAGCAAATACTGCATAAACATGAGAGAAAGACATAAAGCTAATTTTAAAACATTGTCTTAAGTAGAAACACTTTTTTCCTTTAAACCTCAGGTTCTATGTTTGGCAATTACCATTATACAGACTACCTGACAAAACCATTGTATAGACTATACAGTATGCCTGAATTAACCAATATACAGCATGTCTGACATAACCTATATATGGAATAGCTGAGGTAACCATTATCTTGCCTGGCTGAAGTAATGTTTTTCCATTTTTTTTACTGGACCTATTGTTATAGGATTCTTCCATTTAAATTGCTATAAATAATGAGCAAAATGGGAAACTATACCTTTGCTGACATTTAATGAATCCAATTTAAAATACTGCCACACTATAGCAACGTAAAGATTAAGATCAAATTTTCTAGCCAAGTAGATACTGTCAAGAGGTACTAATCAGGGGCACATGTCTGAGGAATTGCTTTGTGAAGAGAAAAAAAAGATCTCTCCTAGTTTGTGTTACGTAAAGGGTTGTAAATTTGTGAGCAGAGAAAACACATTATCATGGAATCCTATCAAGTGTGTGTGTATGTTTATGTGTGTGTATGTATGTGTATATGTATATGTGTGTATGTGTGTATATGTGTGTGTTTATGTGTGTGTATGTGTGTGTTTATATGTGTGTTTATATGTGTATATTTGTGTATGTATGTATGTATGTATGTATGTGCGTATGTATGTGTGTATGTGTGTACATGCATGTGTGTATGTGTATGTGTGTTTGTGTGTGTATGTGTGCATATGCGTATATGTGTGTTTATGTGTGTGTATGTGTGTGTTTATGTGTGTGTGCATGTGTATGTATTTGTGTATGTGTGTGTATGTGTGTGTGCATGTGTATATGTATGTGTATGTATGTGTATGTGTACGTGTGTGTGTGTGAGTATGTGTGTGTGTGTGTCCCTCCCTTAACTGTCTTTGTTTGAGGGTCAAGGGGCGGGGCTCTTTTCTCCATCCACCTCCTGTTCTTCCTGGCAACAACACTTCAGCTCATCCTTAGAGAACTGGTCGCTTCATATTCTTTCCCACCAGTCAAAGTATTGCATTTATTTATAGGTGAAAGAAGAGGACATTTTTACATATTTAAAACTGAAATTAGGCCCTGATTTGTTTTATGTTAAAAGAGAAATTATTGAAGTTAAGGGAAGGCAATGAATTTAATATTTTTTAACCATTTATTTTTTATTTCCTAATTAAAGAAAGAATAGCCACCATAGCATTTTCATTTTTAAACTGTCTGTCATTTACAACATTTTTTAAATTTAAATATATTTTGATCATTTTCTTCTCCTCTTCAAGTCATCCCCAATACTTTCCCTGTCCATACCCACACAACTTTAAGTTCTTTATCAAAAAAAAAAAAAAAAAAAAAAAAGAAACCAAATACAACCAAACTCCCGAAATCTAGAAAAAAAAATACTTGCACCCAAAAACAAAATAACATCAAACTGTGGCCATATAAAAGCGTGCACATGTGCATGCGCATGCACATGTGCACACACACACACAAACACACACACACATACACACACACACAAATGTGAAATCATTAATATACTTGTCAACCACCTCTGTACATAAAGCCTGCCATTGACTGGTTCATATACCTAGTGCCAATCTATTGGAGAAAATATAGCATTCCCGGTAGGTATAAGTGTCAGTTAAATTGTTAAACATAGAATAAGTTAAAACAAAAACTATCTTAATTGGAGTTGGTCAAGACAAACCAACCGAAGGAAAAGAACTGAAGAGAAGACATTCAAAAATCCCTTAAAAAAACAAAACTAGAAACCATAATATACATGCAGAGGACCTTGTGAAAACTGGGGCAGACCCTGTGCTTGCTGCTTCAGTCACTATGCCTTCTTGTGCACTTTGCTCATGCAAACGTAGAGTACTTTGTTTTCTTGTTGAACCTCATCTGTTTTGGCTTTTACACCCTTTCTGCCTTTTCTCCTTCAGTGTTCCCTGAGCTCTGAGGGTAAGAAATTTGATGGAGACATGTCCTTTAGGAATGCGTGTTCCAAGGTCTCTCATGCTCTGTGTACTGTCTTGCTGGTGGTTTCTACTTGTTTTCATCTGATGCAAGAATAAACTTTATCTGAAGATAGCTGAACAAAGTATTGATGTAATCTATGGGTGTAGCAGAATATCTTTGGGAGTGATTTTATCACTATTTTTCTTGTTTTAGACCAATATTATTTGGATATTTTTCCCTATGTTCTTGGGCTATCTAGTCTCATATTCTTGGTCACCCAGGTAGTCTCTGGTATGAGTTATATGGCATTGGCTGGACCTTAAGTCAAATCATTTATTGGTTTGTTACTCCTACAACTTTGATCATTACTATACCATATCTTATAGACAGTACATCATTGTAGATAAAGAATGGTTTGGTGTTTGCCTTTCCCTTTTGAGAGAATGTAGAATATATTCCTGAACCAAAGACTCTGGCATGTGAGGGTGAAGGGTCTATGTAGGACCCAACTCAACATGTCTATCTTCAGTGAGTTTCATAGGTGGTGTTTTCAGCAATAGTGCCTGGCTGTCTGTTTTTGTAGAGCAAACTATAGTCTTGGCACCATACTGCATTGTTTGGGGATTCCTTTGGATCCCTCTTTGCCAAAAACTCAATTATTTGTCACCCAAAGCAAGATTGGAAGCTTCATTTGGTGACAAGAGATGGCCAAGTGGAGCTCTGTCCCCCCCATTATTTGGTGATTGCATTTAGATTCCTTTCAATATATGTTTGTATTGTAGGAAGTTTCTAGTGCATTATGTCTTTACTACTCCTCAAATGTCCCTAAATTTTAGATGTCTCTTCCCTTATTCTCTCCCACAACCCCCACACCCTTCTCTCCCCACTCTTCCTACCATTTCTGCCCATCCATCTATAACTACCTATTCTGTTTCCCTTTCTCCCATGTGTACTCTTTGGTTAGTGATTTAGTCCCTGGAAGCTTTCAGGGGTCTGGTTGGTTTATAGTGTTGCTCTTTGTATGGGGTTGCAAACCCCTTCATCCTCTACAGTTTTTGCCCCAACTACTTCATTTGGGTCCCCATGCTCCTTCTGATGGTTGGCACAACCTTATTTTTAATATGCCCTAAGCACCTCAATGGCTAGGCCACTTCCTAACTCCACATGACAAACATACACACCCCTCTGATATTCCTGAGTTAATATTTACTAAATCTATATTTCATATTTGCTGTCCAGGATCCTGCTACCCAGGATCCCTCCTGGGACTGCTTTCCCCCTGGACCTACATGTCGGCTGTCTCTCTCTCCTGCACCTTACCAGCGTGGTCCATCTCCTACACCCACGCCATGGCTGAATCACTCTTCCTCATTCCTCATTCTCTTTCAGGGAATCCTAAAAGTCCCACTTCAGTCTCCTTGCTCAGCCATGACCACAGAAACGTTATTGACCAGTCAATAATGGAACAGGCTTCCTTTAGTCTTACGTGCTGGACACTGCAAAAAGATTGGGAGCTCTGGGAGGTCTGGTTGGTTGATAATGTTGTTCTTACTATGGGGTTGCAATCCCTCTCAGCTCCTTCAATCTTTCCCCCAACTCCCCCAGTGGGATCCCTGTGCTCAGTTTGATGGTTGGCTGTAAGCATCAGCATCTGTATTGGTCAGGTTCTGGCAGAGCCTCTCAGGAGACAGCTATATTAGTCACCTGTCAGCAAGCATTTCTTGCCATCAACAATAGTGTCTGGGTTTGGTGGCTACATATCGGATGGATTCCCCAGGTAGGGCAGTCACTGGATGGCCACTCTTTTCCCTGTGTTTCCTTTAGACAGGAGCAATTCTAGATTAAAATTTTTTAGATGGGTAGGTGGTCCCACCTCACAACAGGGGGCCATGCCTAACCTCTGGATATGGTCTCTACAGGTTCTTTCTCCTCTTTCTTGAGTATTTCAGCTAATGTCACCTCTCTTGGGTCCTGGGATCCTCTTGCTTTCCTGTCATCTGGGACTTTCTGGTGGCTACCCCCAGTTCCCCATACCCCACTGCTACACACCTCTGTTCAATTTCCTGACTCTCTCTACAGCTCCCTGTCTCCTCCCATATCCAATCTTACCCCCCTTTTATCCTCTCCCCGTCCTCTCTTCCTTCTAAGTCCCTCCCTCCTCTACCTCCTGTGATAATTTTGTTCCCCTTTCTAAGTCTGACTGAAGCATCCACACTTTGGTCTTCCTTCTTGAGCTTCATATGGTCTGTGAGTTGTATCTTGGGTATTCTGAGCTTTTTCCTAATATCCACTTATCATTGAGTGTATGCCTTGTGTTTTCTTTTGTGATTGGCTTACCTCACTCAGGATGATATTTTCTAGCTCCATCCATTTGCCTGTGAATTTCATGAAGTCATTGTTTTTAATAGCTGAGTAGTACTCCACTGTGTAAATGTACTCCATTTTCTGTATCCATTCCTCTGTTGAACATATGGATTGTTTTCAGCCTCTGGCTATTATAAATAAGGCTGCTATGAACATAGTAGAACATGTGTTCTTGTTATATGTTGGAGCATCTTTTAGGCATATGCCTATAAGTAGTATAGCTGTGTCCTCAGGTAGTACTATGTCCAATTTTCTGAAGAACCACCAGACAAATTTCCAGAGTGATTGTAACAACTTGAAGTCCTACCAGAAATGGAGGAGTATTTCTCTTTTCTTCACATCCTCGCCAGCATCTGCTGCCACCTGAGTTTTTGATCTTAGCCATTCTGACTGGTATGAGGTGTTGAATATTTTTATTATATTTTATATTTTTTTTACAATCAAGTTATAACCCTCCTCCAAATTTGCCCTCCCACAATACCTCACCCCATTCCTCCTCCCCCATGTCCCAAGAGGTAATTTAGAATCTTAGAATTTAGCTTTTTGATGAGGAATTTAGAGACAAACTGCCATATTTGCATGACTCCCTAATAATAGCTTAACAAACAGTACGGATGATTACCCTGCATGTTACTTTCTGAACTAAACACTAAGAATATTATAATTATTTGATCAATGGTGTATATAGATAGGTGATGGTTATTTTACTTAACACATTAGGTACATGAATTCATGCTTTGCTTACAAGTGAGTCTTAATTTAAATATTTAAGTAGAGCCGGGCAGTGGTGGCACACACCTTTAATCCCAGCACTTGGGGGGCAGAAGCAGGTGGATTTCTGAGTTTGAGGCCAGCCTGGTCTACAGAGTGAGTTTCAGGACAGCTAGGGCTATGCAGAGAAACCCTGTCTCTAAAAAACAAATAAATATTTAAGTAGAAACAAAATATCTTTAGTTCTTCATTAAAAACTATTGAATGTACCCACAGAAGCTCTGAAGGAGTTAGAGAAATGTTCTATGGAGCTGAAGGGTTTGCAGCCCCTTAGGACGAACAACAATTACTAACTAGTACCCTCAGAGCTCCCAGGGACCCAACCACCAATCAAGGACTATACAGGGTGGGACTGAATGTTCTGGCAGCATGTGTATAGTAGAGGATTGCAAATTCGATCATCAATAGGAGGAAAGGACCTCGGCCTTGTGAAAGTTCTGTGCCCCAGTGTAGGGGAATGCCAGGGCCAATAAGTGGGAGAGGGTGGGGTGGCAGGCATGGGGAGGGGGGAGGCAAAAGGAGTTTGTTCTTGTTGGTTTTGTTTGTTTGTTTGTTTGTTTTTTGGAGGGGAACCTGGGAAAGGGAAAATTTACATGTAAATAAAGAAAATATCTAAAAAAAAAAACCCAAAAAACAAAAAACAAAAAACTATTGAATGTACCCACAGAAGCTCTGAAGTTTCTGAGCTTTGAAGAAGCATAGTATAAACTGTTCAAAATGTTGGTGTTGCAGCCATATGGAATTTTTGGGAGATTTTGCTGTATTTTGTTAATACCATTGCTAAAACTTGTTACTTTATAATTTATATCACTTATATCCAAAAAGGTAAGTGAAATATTAAATCGTCTTGGTATGTACTGTTTATAAGATTGAATATGACTTCATTGCCAGACATGCACTAGAAATTTTTTTTATTACAACTGTTTTTTTTTTTTTTAACTAACGTTTTTCATTAAATTAGAATGCATATTGTGGATATGCAGCCTCTTACCCTGTGTAACCATTTGTCTTTCTGGAAAATTAATTATTGATTAAAAGCTTAAGGCAAACCTTCCCTACATTCTCTTACTATGAATAAAAATCATCATCTTTATTGCATTTCTGTTTTAGGTTACCATGATCCATGATTTTAAATCATTTTTGTTTGAAAATTAATTTACAGTGACCAAAAAAATCCTTGGCTGGCTTTCCAATGGATGAGGAATAATTTTCTTTGGAGCCAGTTAAACATTTCTGTAGTAAAGGTGCTGACTACACTGCCTAACAACCAGAGTGCCATTCCAGGAATATACCTCATGGGAGGAGAAAAACAACTACTGAAAATTGTCCTCTGACTTCAAATGATATACTCTAGCACATAGGTGTATGTGTATACTTGCAAATACACACACACACACACACACAAACACACACACACACACAAATAAATAAATAAATAAATAAATAAATAAATAAATAAATAAATGCTAAAATAAGGATTGGCCTGCTTGATAAAATCCATTAGAGATGAGTTTGATGATAACAGTTCATGTACATGATTTTCTGAAAATTATCACACAATGCAATCTTTATGTTTTGACAGATGTGTGTAACTGTTACATGTATTACTGTGGCTCTATGTATATAGATAATTATCAAGGTGAATGTTGTCTAATAAAAAGAATTAATTATGATTTAGCCAAAGGAAAGGTCATAGATATGATTAAATCATGTAACTTAATTTCACATTGCACTTTCCACAAGTATCATTCTGGACCAGGTGAGAAGACCAACCTTTCATTTTAGAGGACTATCACTGTTACTAGTAGCTAGAAGCAACACGGTTGTATTGTTTTCAGATTAAATTACATTGCACCAGAAATCATTCATGTGAAAGTGTGTTGAACATTTTTAAAAATTTATTTTAATTTTTCTTTATTTTTGAGAATTTTAAGCATGTAAATACAATGGTATCTATCCCCTATGTCCACCTCCAACATCACTTGTGTCCTCTCTTCCAAACGTTGTCATACCTTCTTGCTTTTTTTCTAAGTTTGATACCACTAAGCTCAATTCTGCCCATATGTATATGGTTCCTGCTGTCCATGAGAGCACAAGAAACCTGCTTGTGGTCACATACAGAAGAGATGGATTCTCCCTCCCTCAACTACTCATTGCCAATAACTTCTCAATAGGTTGTGTGTATGGGTGTGTCTACATGTGTCTCTGCATGTCTATGTGTATATGTACATGTGTGTACAGATAAGAGTGTACATGTACCAAGCAGTATACATGGAGATAAGAGGATAGCCTGTAGGAGTTATTTTCTTCTGTTATGTAGGGTCTAGTATTATTTGTTTACTGAAAAACTACAGGTATATTTCCTCATCATATTGCAGATTATAAAAATGAATAAACAGGACAGAAGTAGAAGAAAGTCCATGATAATATCGCAGTGATTTGTTGCCATATGATATTTTAATAAGTAATTCTGAGGGGAAATAATCTTAAATTTTACTTTAAATGATTTCAAAAATAGGCAATTAAATTTACCACATGATCACTACAACAAGAAAGTACAAAAAAAGAACTGATTAGAGAGTTAGGAAGTATGAAGCAGGGCTTGAGAAGGAGGAGGAGGCCTTACTACGTCAGAGGGAACTGTTTCATTGAAAGGCAAGACCTTGTGCCAAGCAGGGGAAAGAGAAGTCACCTTGGGGAGAGGAGAGCTCCTTCAAGATTAGATACAGTATAACAAGCTTTGTCAATGAAACAGGCTGAAGGAGAGTAAAAGATGGACATACAGATGTGGCCTTAGGCCAAGCTGGTGTGCAGGATATGACGTAGAAACTAGGGAAAGCTGAATAATTCTGGTCAGAAGCAAATTAAAACCTACTTACACCTACCCATGTGAAGACAAACATGGGTCCAGGTGAGTTATAAAACTCACTGCGCCAGGAGGCTCTAGGCAGCTCAGAAGCAGAATTCAAAAGCAAGAGTCCTCTAGTCGCCTAGGTTAATACTAACACAATTAAAGCTGGCATAAAAATTTATGTCTGATTTCTGGACACGTGACTACATCTGGACTCTTTACTAAGTATTCACATATGTATGTACATATCTGTACATATAGATGTATATATGTAAAAGACATACACATATATATGTATATACTAAAACTAACTTCCATATTTTAAATGTATACAGGAATAATATATACGGGGAACACTCCTCCATTGCTGGTGGAAGTGAAAACTTGTACTACTACTTTGAAGATCAATTTGGTGGTTTCTCAGAAAATTGGGAAAGATCCCACTATATCTTGATGCATACTGAAAGGATGCCCTGCTATGCCACATTGTCTTGTTTCTTTGTTTGTTTGCTTGTTTGTTTTGAGACAGGATCTCACATTGCTCTGGCAGTCCTCACACTCACTATGATTCCAAGTTTGGCCTAGAACCTTGCTCCTCCTGCCTCCACCTACTTCCTAGGTGCTAGGATTTTAGGTATGCTTCAGCACACACCGTTTCTATTGTGCTAAGACTCAAATCCAGGGCTTCCTGCATACTCGGCAAGCATTCTAGTACCTGAGGCTCCGTGCACCCCTGCCCTCCTAACACACTTTACTATGCTCATAGTGAGGATTTGGCTTCTAAATGAATTTGAAAAATACCCATTGCTACCATGCCAGTCAGTTAGGGAGGACTATACTTGTCCCCACCAGTGTTCCATAAATCTAATTATATAGGGAAAT
>JADRCD010224825.1:30207-74922 GCA_019843815.1 Montemys delectorum | reverse complement strand
CACCCTCCAAGCAGAACCATTGTTCATTGAAACAGTTGGTGAATGACTTTATGGATAGACCATCTTAATACACACACAATTTCTTAAATGAATGTAACTTGTTCTCTGTGGGCTAAGAATAAAGTCACTCACTCAAGTCAAATAGCTTTGACCATAGCAGGAAGTCTGTATCCAAAAATCGTGCCTACCATTCATTTATTGGCACAACAGAACTATCAACTCTCAGCTTAGCTACGATGGAGGTAAAATCCTTTGGTAATGTGAGGGTCATTGAAGTACGGCCTTATTACACTGAAATCCAATGTCTAGAAATTATTCTTATTTTGGGTTTGTACCACAGTAAGAGCCAAAATTTTAAGCTCTACTAAATACAAAACAAACAAACAAACAAAAAGACTTTATATATTTATGTTCATTTAAGAAAATACTAGTAGTGATGTATTATTTTGAAATATACAGTTAGTATGTTTGAAGTTATTTAAAATTTATATTGAGAAAAACTGAAAAAAATTTCAGTATTGCTGTAGACAAGCATCTACATAAGACTCTTAAATTGATTGTTGTTTTACATCAAATAACTTTTATAATACTCATTTTTATTGTCATAATATTTTATAAATTTTAAAGAATATGACAAAAAAGATATTGTAGGTATTGAAGGGGGCCTCTGGGAGGAGTTGGGGTACAAAAGGGAAACAAGAATGTGATTTAATTCTATTTACTTAAAATATGTTTTTAAATGTTAACAAATTCAGATAAATTGAAATCACGTATCTTTTCTCATCATAATGCAATAAAACTTTAATCAATAAAAAAAGAAAAGAAAAAAATCAAAATAAACAATTAGGGGGAAATCCTTAGCAATGGGCAAAAAGAAAAAGAGAGAGAGAGAGAGAGAGAGAGAGAGAGAGAGAGAGAGAGAGAGACAAAAGAGGGAGGGAGGGAGGGAGGGAGGGAGGGAGGGAGGGAGGGAGGGAGGAAGGAAGGGAGGAAGGAAGGGAGGAAGGAAGGGGCGGGCTTTGGAAAGGATCATTTTAAGCATCTTATTGGATATCTGAATAGTGTTACCAGAAGGCAGTTGGATTTATGAACTTGAATTTCCAGAACAATTAGAGCTTGTGGTGTGTGACCGGCATGCTGTACTTACACCATGGAAAAGAATGAGCTGCTGAGGAAGGAATGCAGATAGAGATAGGAGCCAAGGCTGAGACCTGGGGCACTATGATGTTCCCTGCAGAGAAGGGAAGCTCCTAAGAAGCCAGGAGAAAAGGCCAGTGAGACAGAACAAACACAAAGAATGGATTGTGCCAGAGCCCAGTGGAGAAAGACTTTCTGGAGAGGGGTGCTCTTCTCTGATGCATTCCATATGCAAATGTTAAAATATGCCAGCACATTTAGCAAAATGGAGTTCATTGGTGACCTGAATAAGTAATATTTCAATGTTTTTGGAAGAAAATCCTGTCCACCCACCCCCACAGAACTTGATATTGGGGGCAGAGAGTAAAGACAGCAGGAAAACAAAATGTTTCTGAAGAATTTCAGAAAAGGCAGAAAAATGAAGATATTTGGAGATGAAAGAGACCAAGAGAATGGCATGCGTTAGAAGGATGTGCTGTGATCTTAACTACCTGGTCTATCCAGTCCTGGAAGACACGGGGCTCTGGGGAACCCAAGAAAGTCAGACGTAGAGAAGCAGAGTGGAAAGAGAAACAGGAAGGAGCTAACAACCACCAGGCACACCTAGTGCTCTTAGCCATGCCATATTCTCACATCCATAGTGAGAGTTTCCCTTTGTATGTGAAATAATTTCACATTTCTTAGTGAATTTGAAACTTGCACTGGAGTAAAACTTTGATTTGATTTTATATATGCATATATATGTATATATATAATGAGAACATGTTGATTATAAAAAAAAAATATAAACTACCATTGTAAAAAGCAAGGGATGATATCATCCATAGCACCTCAGGCTGGAGTTTCCTTCTACACTGTTTTTTTTTTCTTTTTATATATGTAACTTCTTAGGTTATTCTCTTTGTTTTTAAACTCAGTTGTACTCATGTAGTGAATATTTATACAATGAGTGTTTTCACTTAGCAATTAAATATCTGTATCTTTCCACACTATTGATCAACTTTTTAAAAGCCAGATCTTCTGGGAGCTGGGAAAATGACTCAGTGGATAAAGCATTTGCTACACAAGTATGCAGAACTGAGTTTTGATCCCCAACATCTGCATAAAAATCCAGGTGCCTTGCCATGGTTTCATGTTATGTGTCTGTCACACCAGCACTGGGAAGGCAGAGGTAGGAGACTCCCATGGGCTCACTGGCCAGCTAGTCTAGCTGAATCAGATTCAGATTCAGTGAGAGAGTCTCAAAATCCTAAGATGGAAAGCCATTGAATAAGGAGTCCAACTTCAAACTCTGGCTCCATACGCATGCACACACGTGCATGCACACAGACACACATGCACAGACACACAGTCTACAGAAATAAAGCTGGATCATCCAAGTTCAGAGCAGCATCCCTCATCAAAAACATTAGACTGATTTTAAAACTAGGATAACGTACCATTAGCCCTTAGCCCTAGTGGCTGTAGATTTCAACAGTCGTATGCAGGCTTGTAAGGAGTCTCCAGGTCAAATATCTACCTTCCCTTTCACCACATGCTCAAAACCCTTATCTTTACAGCATCTCCATGGCAGGGATGAACAAATGTTGGCGTCATCCTGATGTCAATGCCATGATCCTATTGAGACTATCCAAACACTTAGGATTGATTAGTATGCCTACCACACCACACATCTGCCTAACAGAGTCCTCCCCCACTATCACGTGGGAGCACTGCTTAGGAGCCCTACTGAAGATTGCCTGTGACTACAACATTTGAATAGAGGTCATTGTTAAACCTTCTAATATAGAGATGACCCTTCCTACTTGTCCTTCCCACTCATGAATTTCATATAATACAATGAATTTTAATTTATTAAATGTCCACACACTTAGTTGGGCAATTTCCTGAGTTAGTAAGTGGCAATGACTCTCAGGCATCGTGGGTTTTGACCTTACTAAAAGCCTACCAAAGAAGCTTTGTTCCCGGAACACAACCCCAGTGAAGGGGCCACAGGATAAGAAGTAATTACATGACAAAAAGAAATATGAAGACACAGCCTGTCCTGGTGGTGATGAATGCAGTTTTTCCCTAGTGACCTGGCAGCCCCACCAGCCCCTCCCTTGGAATTTGGGTTTCCCATAAATGTGCTTTCAAAGCAGCTATGGCAATGTCTCCTTGTAAGGCCTGCTCCCTAGTGTGATATGACCAACAAGACTGCTTCCTTACCACCGCTGGTTGACAAAGCAATGATTATTTCTGAAATAATAATCTGTATAAGGATCACTGTGTAAAGAGTTATGCTGCCTACACCATTATAAGTAGACTAGAACCATCAAAGTCAATCCCTTCTCACTGTCCTTTAGAAAATGCCCCTATGTCTTTGTCTGTATCCTCCTTTGGAACTGTTTACATGGACTATGTCTGGACGGAACTAGTTGGCTTTGTAACTGGACTTTGGATACACAGAAAACCTGTATCTTCCTGACTGCTTTGTGACTCTCCCATGCTTCAATTGTAAACAAAAAAAATTTTTCATGAATTTGAGAATGTGGAATCTAGCTCCTGGACTTAGATAAAACAAAAGTATAAAGAAATATATAGACAATTTTTATTGGGGGGGAGGGGGAGAAGCAGATATATTCCCTAGCCCTAGGTCTAATTTTATATGGTCTGCAGCCTATATGACTGGCATTTACTCTGCACAGTAAGGTATCTCAAAGAGAGAGAGAGACAGACAGAGACAAACAGAAACAGAGAGACAGAGACAGAGAGAGAGAGGATAAGGGGATGGAGGATTTACAGTAGCAGTTGCCAAAACAACAGGCCCTCCACCTGTCCAAACATTCTTCCAGATTTACAACATCAAATTACCTTATTGGGAAGAAGCTCCAGGAAGCTCAGACAACTAATTAACAGGCTGTTCTCCCTGTTAAGGCTGACCTGGGTCTCTCCCTCTGGATCCCAAAGTGTGTGGAGGCAGACCAAGTTTTCCCACCCCTAGGGAAACCCCTAATTATCATTTCATCGTTTTAGCAATATAAAAAAAAGAACAAACTCATAAACCCTACTTGCATGCAGCAAGACAAAACACACTCCTGTTTGCTCACTGGGGTCTCTCAACCTAGTAGGATAAGCTCTCATTTGTACTTAGTATTATTCTCATACATAACACTGTCAAACGTTAAAGCGCAGGGGCTGGAGAGACAGCTCAGTGGGTACGAGCCCTAAATGCTCTTCCAGAGGTCCTGAGTTCAAATCCCAATACCCACATGGTGGCTCACAACCATCTGTAATGGGATCCAATGCTCTCTTCTGGGGCGTGTACGTGTGATATTTTTTTTTTTAAGTTAAAATGCATCCTGCCGAGCAACCAACACAGATTGGAAACTTTAGAATGGAGCTAGTAGAAATCCAGTATTTCTATCACTGGTGAGGAAGTGGGCTCTTAACAATAGCAGCGGCCTTTGCTGAGTGTACACAAATCCCTAGCTGCTAGAGCTTTTTACCACAGATGTCAATTATCCCAGGTTCCCTAAGGATACAGTTGGGTCTGTACCATGATTTCATAGCTCTTAATTCACTTCCCTCATGTCTTCTCATGGAAATCCTGCTAGCTACAAAGCAAGCATTAAGATGACTGACTTGCCAGGAACAAGACTAATATACTAAATAATCTTATCTGCAGTGCTTATATTGTGATATATCGTAGCACAATTACACTAGCTTATAATGTATAATCAGTAATAGCAATAGCAGATGCATAACTTGTGCTTTGATATACAATGTTTGGAGGGTGAGACAAGTTTACCCTGATCTGATCATTACACAAAGCGTGGATCACAATGCCATGTCACTCCCATAAATAGGTATAGTTATGATACCACCACCAAATTACTTTCAGACTTTTATGAGGGGGAATTATTTTTTAACATATATTTTGACTACTGTTTTGTAAAACTAGCAAAACGTGCTTTTTATTTAAGGGCTTGTGACGTCTCTCTGTCATTGCCATGCTGGCCCAGGCCACACTGTGACTGCTGAGTATGTTCAATGAAGCAGTACTTGAAAGCAATTGAAGCCTGCAGTTGATTGGGCCCAGAACAGCAGCTGGTCCCCTTGAAATTACAAGCTGAACTGCCTGAAATGAAACTTGTCATGCCCAGCAAAGCTGTTGACTGCCTGTCACATCTGGGAATTCTCGTGAGATTGAGCCAGTCTGACAGAGAGACGGGCTCTGAAACTCAAGCAACCTGAAAAATGCCCTGAGTTTTCCCTCCCTGGAGGCTCCAGAAAAGCTGGGGCTGGAAAGTCATTTTTCCCTGGTAACATGGAAGGCATGCTCTAGGTGGTCTTTTAGAGTGGCATACTTGGGTGTAACTGGATTTTTTTTTCTGAGACAGTTCTCAATATGTAGCCAAGGTTAGCCTTGACTGAACTCAGGATGCCCCTGCCAATCAACCTTCTAAGTGCTGGGACACCAGATGCAGTCACCATACCAAGTGACATGGACTCTAATAAAGTAAATAGTATTATGATAGTTAATTAAAGAAGTTATCATTCACATCTTTTCGAAAGAAAAAATTCTTCTAGCCCATTTTCCTTGGAGATTGCCTTGATTCCATCAAGCCTGAAGCCCCTGAGGCTATGGTTGCAGGAATATGGCCTTAGCTCATCTTTCAGAGAAGCTCATAATTGTAAGGATGCAGTAATGCTGTCATTAGACTCCACTACCTGACAAAAATTGGATCTTTCATTTTTGTAGAGTAAATAAAAAAAATAACACCTGGTTCCTCCCCAGGGAATTGACAAGTCCACTGCTCCTGATATAAATGCGCTCGTTTTCAGGATTTCAGAGGCCCATTGTGTAGTGCATAATCTTGTGAGATTCCCCACTGATACATTTAGGTTCATTTATCTGTTAATATAGAATATTTTATTTTTCAAAATCATGGTCCAAAAAGGGCTCACCTTTCTCACTATCTAAAAACTACCATTGTTCTTTCAGAGGCTCAAGCTGATCTTCTGATGATGTTTTTGAAATTATAAGCTTTGATTACGTCTACTTAACTCCAGTTTCTCTTTGTAGAAACAAAGCAGGTCGGGATCCTTAAAATGTAGTTATCAAGGAATTTATTAACTCCTCTGACCATTTCAATTTAGAATCCAAACTGTAAAATAATCAGTGAGACAATCTAAAGGAGCTGTGTATACATACACACATATGCATGGTATGTGCATACCCTTTGTAACATGCATCTTACATGCTAGTGTACATGTACTAGCTCATATCGGAACAGGTCAAGGTGTGTGTACACTGCCTTCAGCATCACATGGTGGGAGAATGGGGACTAAGCATGTGCCGTATTGATGCAGTTCTAAGACTCCTAGTCAATAGCTTTACAAAAGAAATGAGGAGGAGAAGGGAAAGAGTAGGCTCAAACCTAATCAAACAAAAATGTAAGTTTGTATGAGAAAGGGATCTCATCCCCGCCAAAACGGCCTCCATGTGATTATCTATATATAACTTTGAAGTTGACAGGCATTCTGTTGCAAATGGCTAGATAAGGGAGAGGTTCAACAGGAAGATTCTCCCTGGAATCCAGAAACAAATATAAAGTGATAGACAGAAAATAATTACATTCTACTTGGTATAGTTCTTAGACTCGTGCTTAGCAGCGACAAACCCACATCTTTGCATGCCATTTACCATGCCTGCCTTTTGTAGTACAACTTTCTTCAGCATCTTGCTTTAGTCCACACTAGAGCTTCATGTGGGCATACAAAGAACCTTCTACTAAAGACACTCAATGTAAAGGAGCCCAAGGTTAGTGATGAAGTACTCTGTATAATTTGACCAATCAGTAGTCACTATTGCAAAAACCATGGAGAGGTGGTTCAGAGACACATAGTAGCCCTGACTCTGTCTCTCCAGCTAAGGTTCTCTTTACCCTACCTGGTTGTCTGATGACTTTCCAGGAATAAGAAAGGAAATTTCTATATGAAAGAAGGAAGAGTCAGTAGGCATGCTCCTTTCTTCCCGTAGTTAGTGAGTTTTTCTTTCAAAGACCTTTTGAGTAGGAAGGTAAAGACTATGAAAGGGGAGGAAAGCCTCAGTAGCCGAACTTCTAACTGCTCAACATGGCTGGAGAGCCACGGGCCTCCCAGTCAGCAGCCGGGTTCTGCTTCTGTCTAACCCCTTCTCTTAAGGTTCTTTGCTATGAAACACTGGCTACCTATACCAAACCTGGAACAGTCTTGACCTCAATGAGGCATCAAACAGATCTTCTATATCTGCCTAGAATCCATAAACAAAATCCATTTTGTTATATAATGAGTCATTTGGCATGAGTTGGGAGATCTCCAACCGTGTGCTTAGACTACAGCAAATTCCACTTCAAATGACTTCCAATAAGCATTTTTAAGTCACTGTTAGTTCCACTGGAGAAACAGGAGTGGTAACACTCAGTGCTGTTGAAGAGAGTGAGATTTACAGGGGCACAAAGCTTCCAGGAGTGCTGGAACAGGACCATGAGTTCTGTCCCTGGGAACTTGGCTGTTCCCCCTTAAACAGACAGGTAAGGCTTCACTTAGCAGTTGTTTGCTTCAGAATCTAGATATGTTCCAGCCTTCACTTACTCACAAATATTAGCAGGAAAGAACTCAAATAAAGTCAGAGGGGCTAGAGAGAGGCTTCAGCAGTTAAGAACACTTGTTGCTCTTGCAGCAGACTCAATCTGGTTTCTAACAACCCAAGTCAGATGGTTCACAAACTGCCTGTAATGCCAACTCCTGGGAATTCACTACCCTTTTCTGGCTTGTGTGAGAAGTGCATACAAGTGTGTATACATACACATAGTCACACAAATATACATACATAAAAATATCTTTTATTTATAAAGCTTTTTTAAAAAAGCTTTAAAGTTAGAAAATAGTATGGCAATATCTAATTTATATAAAGGATATGATATCCTTAGCTACCTAGAATATATGCAAGACCCATGAAGTAACAAAATAAAAGAGAAAATATTAATTTAAATGTTGACTTTATCAGACATCCCACACACCAGATCACATACAATCCTGGGTATCAAACTCAACCAGAACCCTGACTCTCCCGCTCAGTTTTAACCTACTATCCCTGCTAGTTGTAGCCTGGAATAAGGAGCCACATGACTGAGATCTGGAAAATTGTTAAACAACAAAGACAAGACACTATTAACAATAGACATACGGTGAAAGGGCA
Organism: Montemys delectorum; assembly: GCA_019843815.1. Classification (NCBI taxonomy): domain Eukaryota; kingdom Metazoa; phylum Chordata; class Mammalia; order Rodentia; family Muridae; genus Montemys; species Montemys delectorum. The sequence continues at coordinate 66,560 of JADRCD010224825.1, read as the reverse complement.
TACCTTGGCAACAGAATAATGTCTCTAATATGTGAGGTCTTAGATTCAATTCTGGTACCACAAAATATTAAAAATAAAGTCAGAAACATTTAGAGCTATGATTTAGCTCAGGGTTAGAACATTATTTTTGTTATATAGAAACCCCTGTGTTTGATCTTCCTCAGCTGTGTGTGTGTGTGTGTGTGTGTGTGTGTGTGTGTGTGTGTGTGTGTGGCATGAACTCTCAGGCTGAGGTCATTTAGACATGCTCCAGTACCCATCATCACCCCAACAGTCAATTAGAAGTTCACAAAATCATTCCAAAAAAAGATAATGGAGTCTCAGTGGGACTAAAAATAGTGTTGAGAAGTGTTCTTGAACAACTAATTTACTCTCCAAAATACAAAATTGGAGTTTAGATAGATAAATAGATAGATTGATAGATGATAGATAGATAGATAGATAGATAGATAGATAGATAGATAGCCCAAATACCTGTTGCATTTCCATACATGAGAGTTAACTTGTGAGTGATTACTTCATTCTTTAATATGTGGAAATTAAATGGGCACCATTGTGTAAGCCAGTCAATGTAATGGAGAGATGTAGAAACAGTTTTGGCATTTGACAGCAGTGGTGAACATGATGTGTAAGTCTTTGCAGGTTCTCTGTGAGCAAGAGAACCACAGTAAAATCACAGCAGAGCATCATCTGGAACAACATTTAGCATATGCAGCATGGTTAACACGGCCCAGGGACTCTCAGAAACGCTGTGTCTATGTGTACACATAGGGATACCTCCTTTAGCCAGGATGAACCAGTGGATGTGTATAAAGCCACCCTGTGGTTTTACCTCCAGAGAACTGACCAGAGGTCCTTCCTCTTATATAAGGTGTCATACACCTTGCTGTATGACAGCCATTTGTTATGGCATCCTAAAGCCAGGTCCTGCCATTTCTTCTGACTCTGTTTGGCTTTAGCAAGTGACCTTAGTGTGAAATAGTTGCAATAGATCAGATCTTGACTCTATCTATCTTTCATCTCTTAAATTAACTTGGGCAACTTATTTACTCTCCAAGCCTAAAAATTGATGTGTGGATTAATAGAGTTGTGTGTGTGTGTGTATGTGTGTGTGTGTGTGTGTGTGTGTGTGTCACAAGGCATAGTGCATAGTGTGCCCAAATGCTGTGACAACGAAGATTATCTACTGCTTGTCCACAAACCCCCTTTCCAGCCTTATGTCACAAATGGCCTTTCTTCCACCCATAGCCCCAGCCAGGTGAGCTTTCAGACATAAGGCTTCAGAATTCATGTTCTCTTATTTTCACTCATACTTTCTCCTTCCAGTTCTCCCACTGAAACTCTAATACAACCGACAATGTCCACTCAAACCTCAGAAAGACCTCTGAGGCAAGTCCCTCTCTAGCTAGAATTCCCCCGTGGTTTTTGTCAATGCTTCCTGATTTTGATTATACAGTTACATTCCACAAAACAATGTCACCAGCAGTACCTCGCTATAGATGACACTGAAGCCACAAGATTACAGCAGGGGAAATTTCTCACCCCTTAGAAACATGACTGCCACCACAGCATCAGAGAACATATTGCCAATTGTTTTCAGTGACATTGATATAAAGGCCTATCACGTGTATATCACTTGGATAAAAGTATAGCATATGACACATCACGCATGGTAGTGATGATGAACTGCTGTGCTACTGGGTTATTGCTATTGAGAATACTCAGTCATGTAAAAATGTTATCTGTAAAATAATGTGCTGTGTTGCACTGTCAGAAGCCTCCTACCTCTCATGAGTTTACTACGTCCTTTGATTGCATCAAAAGGCCAAGTCAAAGCAGGCCTAGTGCTGCAGGCCTGTAGTCCCAGCTACTCCCAAGGCTACGGCAGGAGGATTATAAGTTTGTCCAATGCCTGCCTGGAATGCAGAGTAAGTTCAAGGCCTGGGTAATCCTATCTCAATACTCTAAAGTCATAAAATGGCCAGGCAAGGGAGGCCCATGCCTTTAATCCCAGCAGTTGGGAGGCAGAGGCTGGTGGTTCTTTGTGAGTCTGAGGCCAGCCTGGTCTGTAGAGGAAGTTCAGAACAGATTGGGGCTACACCAAGGGGTCCTGTCATGAAAGGGGAAAAAAAGGGATCAGAAAATGGCTAAGGATAGAGCTGCATGGTCAAATGCATCTCAGCATGTAAGAGGCCCTAGGTTCAATCCCCACTAAAAAAATATAATGTCCTGTGATCCAGGTTTGTCCACACACTAGGATATTTGCAGCAGAGATGAAGATGCCTGATGCTATAGCTCTCTACTGTACATCTGCCGCTAAGTAAAGCTTTACAGTGTTTGAAGCTTTATTTCTCTCCATGAATTTTTAAGTCTCTCAGTGGAAGAAGAGGCCATGTTAGCCAACAAGGCACCTGGGCTACTGGGAGGGGGAGAGAAGAGGGCAGAAAGGAGAAGGAGTGTGCGGTGCCCAAGATGCTTAAAGAACACAATAAACGTGAAAGAAACCGTCATTGTGAAACCCATCGTTTTGCCCAGTGTACTCCTGTGTATTTAAAAACCTGTCAATGTGCATGGGGGTTTATACAGCTAGTCATCATTCAGTGGGGCTTCAACTGAGGAAGGGACAGAATAAACCATGCCATTTCCCTGTTGCCCCTTAAGTATTTTTTTTTGCCTTGTCTTTCTGTGATATCTGAAAGTTTTTGAGCCAGTGAGAGTTGAAGTTGTAGGTTTATGCTTGATTTCAGTTCAGTTTGGTTCTATTCTTTCTGTACTAAGGATCAAAGCCAGGCCGTCACTCATACTAGGCAAATGTTCTACTGCTAATTTACATCACAGTAAGATACTGTCCCTACACATGGGGTCTATATAGTTTTATTGTAGATCTCACTATAGACCTTTCACTGGGTCAAAACTTACCTCCCTTTATCCTCTACTTTACTAACGATGCTCACGCATAGTGACCCTGTGCCAAGAACTTAACATGCGGTTATCTCCTTTGACTTTTAATAGAAAAATATTATAATAGGAAAGACTCCCACTTTCCAGATGAGGAAATGCAGGTTTCCAAACGGAGGTGAACTTGCCCAAGGGCAAGTACAGCCAATGAGAAGCAGAACAGAATTGACTGCTGGCTTCAGGCCTTTGCTGTTATGCTCAGAATGGGCTTGATGAAGAGGCAAGGAAGACAGAAGGATGCTGTTTATTGGGGCTACTGTAATTACCTGGGAGAGAGGACTGCAGGTTAGACCTGGTGATGTCCACCAGGATTGTTCACATTCGGACTCAGTGTAAAGGAGGTATCAAAACCATTGACGATATTCACTACTGATAATAGTTACACTGGCTACTGGTGACAGCCAGTACACTACCGAGTTTTCTTCTTGAGACTTCCTCACAAGCTATCAGGGAAGTCCATTTAATTTTTTACTTGTGACATAGAAAATAAAAGCAATCCTGGGAGCAGGAGAACTCAGGACTGTGTGTTCACATTGGCACTGGGGAAGCAGAGGACTAATCACTCTGGCTTCCAGAGAAACAATGAAGCTGATAGACTGAATTGTTCTTTCTTTGAATCAATTCCATCTGAGATTGAAAGAATAGGAAACTTTTCAAAACAAGGTTCACTGAAGGTCACGATAATGTGGCCCTAGACTAATAGTCCCCTTTACCACTGAATGAATGCCATGCTCGTCTTTTGTCGGGTCAGAAAATGCAGTTTCGAGTGAAGGCTTCATTCTCCCACCAGCTTCCTTTTTAATTTGCCAAGCAGCTTTAAGGGGGAAGCCAACTGGGGCTACATTTTGTTTCCTTTTGTATTTCCATTCAGTCATGTGAAATAAGAGCCCCCAGCCCCTGCTTGCTTTTCATTCTTTTCCAGTCGCCCAGGAAAAAAGGCTGTGGAGGAGGCCAAGTTGAAATAAAAAAAAAATTGCAAAAAGGAAGAGAAAAATGGCAGTGTCTTCAGCCTCAGCTTTGTGTAAACAAACAAGGGAGGGCCTCTGCCCATGGGACCGAAGCCAGGAACACAGGACCAGTTCAAGGCAGGGGAGGGTCTGGCTGGATCCGATTCCAGTAACTGGCCTTTGTGATTTTGCTCATTTATTTGCTCTCTGTTGTTTGCCTTTGTTTAAGACAATAATATCATGCTATGATATAATCTTAGAGCCCCATTTACAAATGCTCTCAAACATATTAACTCAAGCAAACAAAACTAAGGATTATCTTAGGGCAAATACACACTCCACAAAGTCCAGGCACTGGCCTCACACATCCATCACCAGTGGGCTTCTACTAATCCACAAGGCCAAGAAGACTTGGTTCTAACTATCTCTCCTAATAGGAACACTACTTCTTCTGACCTGTGCTTTTCAGATAGTACATACATATCTACAGGTGAGAAGGCCTGACTGGGTTCAGGCAGGGCTGACCAGGATCTTATGCTTCACATCTAGTCACAGTGTAGGTGTCTCTTTGCAATACTTACTATCCAGAGCCCAGGTATAGTTCCTTCCAGTGTCCCCAGTCACACCAGTAAAGCTATGCCACGATCTTTACTTCATTTTAGAATATCTCAGACCCCACTAAGTATAGAATCACTTAGCTTGTAGCCTTGCAGGTTAATCATAAGCAATACAGACATTGCCATTTTGTCTAGCCAGGGAATTCAAGTACGGTCTTCTGAGACCCTCATCATTTCCCAGTTGCATGACCTTCCACGTGGCTTCAAGGTCATCAGCTGTGAAATGTAAACTAGAGTCAGTGGCAGTAACTAGTGGCAGGTCCTTGTGAGATTGGCTGATGAAGTCGTGATGGTGACATACAAGCAGTGTTTGGGACCCTGTCTATGCGTAATGAACAAGCATTGATGTATTGACGTAATTATATCAGAGCCTCTGTGCTGAGATGGGGAAATTTTCAAATTGTTTTGAGGAGGCACAGAGAGCAAAGAGCAGAAAGAGACACATATGGAACCTACAAAGAACACAGAGGGAAGGGCATTGCCATGACCTACACCCACGCATGATGGTAGAAACTAACCCCACATCAAACCATAGGACCCTCTGGACCATAGGCCTAAGCATATGCATCTATTAACTAGCATCATTCCCTCCTCAGTCCATCTAGTTCAAAGTCCATACTCTAATCATGGTTTGTCGTCTTCAAGACAGAACACAGAAAGTACCTAGGTAATGAGACTGAGCAGAGATGAGCCCCAGGCTACACTATGTCTGTGCCAGTGTTCACAGTGGGGAGTGCTTGGCCCTGAGCACAAATGTTCCCATTGTGGTGGCAGGCTTTTCTGAGTGAAAGAAAGTTTGCCATATGCCACTTAGCTGATTTCATGGACTACCTTCAGCAATGTGATTTTTGTAATAGAGGAAAATATTGTGGGACTGTCACCCAGCACCATAAGAGAAGAAGGTGCTTATACTGAAAATTTCCCCTAAACCATTGAACAAATGACATAAAATAACAAGTTTGATTTTCAGTCATACCACCCATAAAAATCAATATCTCTTCTTCCAGTTTTGCTGGGGAATTAGAATATCAGGTAGGAGGTTGGACTAAGATGTCCAGACACTTATTTTTGCTCAAGATGTACAACCTCTAGGGCAAAAAAAGTAGAGATGGTAAGAATATTAGGTCAGGAGCCCTTTAGCACTGGACATTTGCCAAATTAAACTAATGCAAGCCATACAGAGAAAACCTGTGAATCTCAAGACAGAGTCCCAGGCTGAAATAAGGGTTTTCTTCCAAAGCACATCTCCTGACTACAATCCTTCAGGCTCTGAGGGAGAGATGTTATTTAAGTAGCTCTCCTCTCCAGAGCTCTAGTAGATATAGTACCGAAAGTCTGTTTAACAGGAATCAGAGATACTGCCCTTAGAGAACCTGCCATGCTCTACCTTCAAGACTATTTGTCTCTGGTGTTCCTTACCTTGGATGTGGAAGAATAAATGACATATCTCAAGAAATTTATATTAATTTACATCTTTATTATCCTTAGTTTCAAAGTTCCGTCATTTGCTCAATCTTAGCACTGTACTGCCTAAGTCTGAAAAGCGGGTTTGGCCCAGTAATAGGTGGGCAGATTCCCAGAGAGACAGACTAAGGACATCTGGTATACCCAACTTGGAAACTGTCAATAGTGCTATTACCAGGGGTCTGGGCTTGCTTGAAGAGAAAGTGAGAACCTTCTCTGTCTGGAGCACTTCATGGTGCTTTATATGTCTCACCTAGTGACAGTATCTCAAAGAAGTGTTTTTACTACTGAAATGTGTGATGTCATGGTAAATATGACAGAAAAATGAGGGGGGAAAATATGTAGTTTTATCCTGTGGTGACAAAAAGGGTAGAAAAAAACAGCTATTTTTAAAAAGCAGAAAAATGTTATAATTCAATAAGAAGCACATATGTGGTGTAGGCCCAGGAGTGCATCTGGGTCCCGGGTATTGTTCCTGGAAGATATTTATATTTATTTTTAAACATATATGAAACCCAGCATGTGAACCCAGCAATGTGCTTTCCTGAAATGGAAAATATTACCTTGGGTCAAATTAAATTTTTATCCATCTGGATATCTGACAAGCTATAAATAACAATTATTTTTATCCTGTGTGCATTATTCTCTGCCACAAGATTTACAAAGAAGCTTCTGGAAATGTGACTGCAAGTCCTATGACATCTGTCCCATTAGTATCCAGGGAGGCACATCACATATTTATAAGTCAACATGGAAACACCCATCATCAGGAAAATAAAAACTGAAAGAGAGAGACAGTCGATGACAGACCACCTTCTGGTCCCCACCCTCTAGAGCTACACAAAGAGTTGCATCCCACTGTACACTTTGCCCTCATCACAGAAACAGCTGAGAACTTTCATCCTGATATCCAACACATCATCTTAGGCTGGCAGTGCGCTCTCTCTCAATGATGAATGAAATGCCAATCATGAGTTTAGGAGGCCTTAAATTACTGACCCACATTTTAAATTGTTCTTACTGTGATATGACTTATGTATTGTAAAATCAGTCCCCATGAAGTATGTCCACTGAGTGATTTTGCTTGCACGTGCCCTGTTATATAAGGCAGATGGCCTTAGAGACCCTATGCAGCCTTCTGAAAACTGAAAGAAAAATCAGGCACGTCAAACTGGGTTAGAAACAAGAACTGAAGCTCCTCCTGGTGGCTGGTAGTAGTGAAGACCTAGGGACAAGTTCTGATCCAGCTCACTTAACAAAGACAGGGATCTCTTCTCCAGGATCATTTCGGAACCAGCATCTCTCTCCTGAGCTTTGGTTGATGAGTTTAGCAGCATGTTGTCAGAGCAAATCAGGTTCAAAGATTACACAAGCTTCAACACACTTTGACACTAAGACTCATCTCTAGCTATGACACAAGTTGTGAGAAAAGCTCTACACATCTTAGGAATTTATCCTAAGGACAATATGCTAAACACAGAAAAAGCTCTATACTCCAAACTTTTATCTTATCTTTAGTCAAAGCAAGCATTTAGAAACAATGTGATTGTTTAACTATGGGGGCATTGATTACATGAACTAAACTATATCAGATAGAATGTCCTGAAATATCAAAATTACATTCTTGAAGAGTTCTGAACAATCCATATAAATAATGTTAATTGAAAATGTGGCATGAAAAAGAATATTTCAAACATGCTTCTGTTTCTCTTCTGTGAAGTAGGAAAGAAAGTAGGGAAGAAAATGAGGCAAATAGAAGGGACAAAAGGAGGAGAGGGGAAGAGGGAAGAGAGAAAAGAGAGAAAGAGAGAGAAGGGAAGAGGGGCAAGACAAGAAAAGAAGCACACAGACTTGCAAGTATATAACCTTTATAAAAAGAAATCTACAACCTGTTTGAGATAGTAGGGAACTTCTGGCCTCATTTTTTTGGATGGGAAAACCTGTAGAGTTTTGAAATTATGGTGGAATTTAAAAGGTAAAAGAATCTAAGATTCGAATACAGAGTATACCAATCTTTCTCCAGCTTCTTTATCTGTCAACTTGCTCATCTATTAGATCCCTTGAGGGAAGAGAGCTGAGCAATGATGTAGACATGACTCATCCTATAAGACAATCTTTCACTAAAAAAAAAAGAAAGAAAGAAAAACTAAGTCAAATTATGCACCAAAGGTCACAGAGATAAAAACTAAACTAACAAGCCCACTGTAGAGCGACATATCCTTTTTCAAAGTCAAGTAATCATTTATTTATTTAATATGCAAATATATTCATAAGACTTTTATAGGACATGCTGGAATTATATTAATGTCACCCAATTTCTGTCTCTGCAACATTTTTTATTCTACTAGTTCAGCACAAAATATGAGGCTTTTTCAAAAATATCCCATGGGGAATTATCACAGTATCCGTTCAGAAACCGCAGGTCCAACATCCACAGATTCAACCAGCCAAGGACTAAAACTATTTGAAAAGAACTGCATCTGTATGTGTACCAACTCAATTTCTCGTCCTAGAGCACTGGCCAATACAGCCAAAGTGCTACTCATAAGCATTTACATTGCAGTAGATATTCATTTAGAGTTGACACAGCCTATGTGGAAGGCTGTATTGTCTAGATAACAAAACTCTGTTGAATTGAGGGGACTTGTGTATCCTCAAGTGTGCATCACCATGAGTGTGAGGCTCATGAGAGGTACTAGGATCAGTCCCTGTGGATACTAGGGAATGGCTATGGGTAATATGGAACTTGTTACAGATAATTGAATCTGATATTACTATTCTAAGTTTAAATTTGCATTTCTCTCTCCAATACTGTTTTATTTTCTCAACTGAAATTATATTTGAATTTCCTCTGCTTTTCTTGCCTCTTGCATAGTAATATAAGTCCCTTACTAGAGTCAGTAACTTTGACAAAGTAACAACTTTAACAATCTTATCAAAAAGTTCATATTTTTGAAGGCTAGGAAATAAACACAAAGAAGTTTCAGGTTTCTGGAGTTCTGTTGCTGAAAGTGCATCTGTATTTGCTCTGTACCAAGTCATCTCTACATATACCAGAAAGAAAACTAAAGCCATAGACTAAAGCCATAGTATGCATAAAAGCCTCCTACAATTGCCAATCGGGATTTCTGTTTTCCCTTTCAATGGTCTTTTATCATTCATAGCTTAATGAATATATACTTTTATTTTTTTCCAAATATTTTCTTTATTTACATTTCAAATATCGTCCCCTTTCCTGGTTTCCCCTCTGAAAATTCCCCTGCTTACCAACCCACCCTCTCCTGCTTACTGGCCCTGGCATTACCCTACACTGGAGCATAGAGCCTTTACAGGACCAAAGGCCTCTCCTCCCATTGATGACTGACCATCTTCTGCTACATATTCAGCTGGAGCCATGAGTCCCAGCATGTGTACTCTTTGGTTGGTGATTTAGTCCCTGGGAGCTCTGGAGGTACTGGTTAGTTCATATTGTTTTTCCTCTGATGGGGCTGCAAACCCCTTCAGCTCCTTGGGTCCTTTCTCTAGTTCCTTCATTGGGGAGTGTGTGCTCAGTCCAATAGATGGCTGTGAGCATCCACTTCTGTATTTGTCAGGCACTGGCAGAGGCTCTCAGGAGACTATATCAGACTCCTATCAGCAAGCACTTGTTGGCATCCACAATAGTGTCTAGGTTTGGTGATTGTATATGGGATGGATCCCCAGGTAGGGCAGTCTCTGGATTGTCCTTCCTTCAGTCTCTGCTCCACACTTTGTCTCTATAACTCCTACCATGGGCATTTTGCTCCCCCTTCTAAGAAAGATTGAAGTATCCACACTTTGGTCTTCCTTCTTCTTGAGTTTCATGTGGTTTGTGGATTATATCTTGGGTATTCCGAGCTTCTGGGCTAATATCCACTTATCAGAGAATGTTCTTTTGTGACTGGGTTACCTCGCTCAGGATGATATCCTCCAGATCCATCCATTTCCCTAAGAATTTCATAAATTCACTGTTTTTAATAGCTGAGTAGTACTCCATTGTGTAAATGTACCATATTTTCTGTATCCATTCCTCTGTTGAGGGACATCTGGGTTCTTTCCAGCTTCTAGCTATTATAAATAAGGCTGCTATGAATATAGTAGAGCATGTGTCCTTATTACATGTTGGAACATCTTCTAGGTGTATGCCCAGGAGTGGTATAGCTGGTCCTCAGGTAGTACTATGTCCAGTTTCCTGAGGAACCACCAAACTGATTTCCAGAGTGGTTGTACCAGCTTGCAATCCCACCAGCAATGGAGTGTTCCTCTTTCTCCACAACCTTGCCAGCATCTGCTGTCACCTAAGTTTTTTATCTTAGCCATTCTGACTGGTGTGAGCTGGAATCTCAGGGTTGGATCCATTCTTATCTCCTTATACAAAGCTCAAGTCAAAGTATATCAAGGACTCCACATAAAACTAGATACACTGAAACTAACAGAAAAGAAAGTGGGGAAGAGTCTCAAGCACATAGGCACAGGGGAAAATTTCCTGAACAGAACACCAATAGCTTATGCTCTAAGATCAAAAATTGACAAATGGGACCTCATAAAATTTCAAAGCTTCCTTCTGTAAGGCAAAGGATACTATCAATAGGGCAGAAAGGCAATGAACAGATTGGGTAAAAATCCTTACCAATCCTACATCCAATAGGGGGCTAATATCCAATGTATACAAAGAACTCAAGAAGTTAAACTCCAGAGAACCAAATAATCCTATTAAAAATGGTGTACAGAGCTAAACAAAGAATTCTCAAATGAGGAATACTGAATGACTGAGAAGGACCTAAAAAAATGTCCAACATCCTTAGTCATGAGGGAAATATAAATATAAATCAGAGCATTTTAAATTTTACATTTGTCTTTACAATTGTCTTAAGTGTTTTTCAGGAACTAGTGACTCACAGGAAGAATGTTATGATATCCTGCTAGACTTTAAAAGGCACTGGTGCTGGCTGTAGCTCAGTCATAGGACACTTGTCTGCTATGTGCAAGGCCCTTGGTTTGATCCCCAGCACTGTAAAAAGAAAAAAATTAAAAACAAAACAAAAGATGCTGCATTCAATGATTGAATTCCCGAGTCTCTTTTTCTTCATATGAAGCCTCTGCAGACTGTATTAAGAATTTAAACATGGAACATTTCAGAAATGTATGTTTGTCCTGTGGGGGCAAGGGGACAAGTTAAGGTGTTTGTGGTTTATCTTTTGAGACAGTGTTTTATTCTGTAGTTCAGGTTAGCCTGGAACTTATGGCAACTCTCCTACCTCAGCCTCCTGCGTATTGGGATTTTGGCATGAGCAACCACTTCCAGGTAGAAGTGTTTCTTCCATAGAAACTCTAATGTGCCATTTTGGTGTCCTTGAATCTATTTGGTTAACCTTATTATGGATGGGCTTTTCTGAAATCGCAAGAATTTCCTTTGCTGATCATCTACTTGCAGCTATAGCATTCCTGTAAACTTCTCAGACACGGTACAAACCACTTGTCAAACGCAGATGTCATCTGTACACTAGCTAGCAGCAGGGAACGGCTGTGGAATGTTCCTTTCTATTTCTGATCGATTGAACCGAAGTGTCTTTGCAGCTTCTGCCTGCCTTTCAGTGTAATGTCAGGGTTATTTTCATTTCTAAAGCTCTGCTCAATACCTCTGTCTGTTTTCACAGACTCGATGCCCAACTGTGATAGAGATATGTCATAAATTAAGCTGATAAATAATACTTTGAAAAGGAGTCAGTTTAATTTCTCCAGTATATTCTTCCATACCTTCTTCCTATTTGACCTGAGACCTGCTGGATTTTAAAAATGGCAAGCCCAAGAATAATTCAGCAGCACACCCTCATTTTTGTTATTTTTCACAGTAAGAAAGAGACTCATTTATTTCTCAGGAAAAACAAACAAACTAATTAGGTTTCCCCTAAGTCATTTTATGTTTCTGCTATATTTCCCTGGGTGCATTTTTTACTTTCCTGTATTGAGTATAGTTTAATATACATAGAACCAAAGATTCAGGCCTCTTGCTGAAGCATATTTTGGGGGTATTCTCTGCTTCTGCAATTCTCAGATTTTCTTACTTACACCAAGTCTCAGTAAACAATGATTATATGTCATTCACTCACCCTCCTTCACACAATACCCATTTAGTCGCTCAACAATAGCACAGCATCCAATAGACTCTTGAGCTAAAATTGATTCTTAACACTTGTGAGGCATAGCCTACTTATCTTTAAGTTTTCCATTTTCTTTAAATCAGTCTTTTAAACCCAACCATTTGGTGATAGTTTATCCACTCAACAAATGTTTACTGAACAAGGAATGGGACTCTGTCTTGGAAATGAGTCTCTTGTTTTACACAAAGAAAAGTGTGTGTGTAGGAAAAATGGCAGGCAGAAAGTGGAGTCCCACAAAGCCTCACAGAATTCGAGGAGCAGAAAGCAACGGTGAGGGTTACTCCTGGGTATACAGAAAGCTTCCTAAGGTGGCTCGTGTGGAGGGGAAGACCACCTATAGTTAGCTGACCGAGAAAAGGGAGTGGGAGTCCACCAAGAAGAAATAGAATGAATGGACAAAAGCTGAGAAACCAAAATGACTGGAGTCTTGAAAAAGGAGCAGGTTGCCCCACACAAGTGGGACATCTGGTTTGTGGGCAAGGGTTGTGGCTGTTGACGATAGAGATGGCAACAAGGACTGACAATGAGTGTGCAGTCAACAAGAGATGAGAATAAAGAACACGCCGGGAGCACAATCCCTGTAGTCCCTGCACACCCTGCTTGAATTTCTGTTTTTGTATAGAGATGGCAGCCACTAAAACTTAATGTGGAATTTTATAGACCAGCTTTATGGGAAAGAAACAGGAGATGAGAGAAAGGTTTAGAATCAGAAAGACCTGCGTGGGAAAAAATACCACAAAATTGAAGATGCCACAGGCTGAACAAAGGCTGCAAAGGCTGGGACAGAGAAGGGAATTAAGAGAAAGCAGAAGCAGTGTTGGACAGAACGTTTCACGATAGGACATCCCCAAGTACAGGGACTCTCTCATCTTCCCTTATGAGGATGCCATCTCTGGGGAGGCACAGGTCTTTTCTGATTGTTTCACGACTGTGTCTTCTATACTCAGAGCACCAGGTGGAGGTGCTCAGTAAAGCAACCTAGTGAATTAATGTCATGCAGGGCTTGGGTGTGAGAAGTACAGAGACCAAATTTCTGACTTGTAAGGGGACACAACATGAAAATGAAGTCAAGCAGTAGTGCTGGTTGGCAGCTGGGTTGGAGGGGTAGAAATAAGGGCAGAATTAAATTTTAAAACTCCACTTCCCTTACATATAAAAGCCATACTTTTATCTAAGCTTCAGCACTTTGTCCAGGAAAAAGGCTAAATTTGGAGGAAAATTCTTTTCAATGAAATGTTTTCCATATTTATTCTTTTTTTTTAATTAGATATTTTCTTTATTTACATGTAAATTTCTCCTTTCCCAGTTTCCCCTCCAAACAAACAAACAAACAAACAAACAAAAACAACAAGAACAAACCCCTGTTGCCTCCCCCATCCCCATGCCTGCCACCCCTCCCTCTCCCACTTATTGGCCCTGGCATTCCCCTACACTGGGGCACAGAACCTTCACAAGGCCGAGGTCCTTTCCTCCTATTGATGATCGAATTTGCAATCCTCTACTATATTTATTCTTTTGTGAAAAGAATTATTTTATTCCCCTCCACACAAGCCACCTTAGGAAGCTTCACCTTTTTTGTACTCCTCATATTCTGTGAGGCTTTGCGGGACTCCACTTTCTACCTCTCATTACTCCTACACACACACTTTTCTTTGTATAAAAAAGAGACTCATTTCCAGGAAGGAGTCTGGGTCCTTGCTCAGCTTGCTTTACTGAGCATCTGGTGGACTGGATTAGTCTGTCTGTAACCCAGAATGCTTTGATATATAACTAGCCAAGTCACGTAAGTGCTGGAGTTAACGTTAGTGTTCATGTTGAAAATGTCAACGTTACAGTAAGTAAAAAAAAAAAAATAGCCTTTGCTAAATTATCTATACTTTTGTGTTAAATTATCTATAAAATAATCAGGCTAACATTCTATTTAGCTAAATTTTTTATTACACTTACATTTATGATATTTGAGAAAATGTGTGGTATATTGAGTCCTTTTCTGCCCCTTAAATAACAAAAAGAAAGAAAATGGACCAAAACACATGTGCATCTTTTAATTTTTTTTCTTTTACTGCTTAGCATGTAGGCAGAGAAAAGGATAGCATGAGAGGGAACAAGAATGCTTTCGATCATGTGTGAAATGTTAAGAGCAAGAACTAGAGGTTCAGAATCATTCTAGGAAAAGTGTACACGCTGCAAAGTTAAATGATTTTTTTTCAGATATGATCAGAATCAAGATAGGCAAAGGAAAGAACTGGGGCACTGGACAGAAAATCAGAGCAACAATGAGGGAGCTTTTGTCCAGAGCAGCTGGCCTGAGACCTTCCACTCTGCAAGCTTTATCTCAGGGTGCATCACCCCACCCACTGTGCACAGGAGAATGCTCACTGGAATAATATGTAAAATGATAGAGATGAAAATATGCATTGAGAGACCGGCTAACTTCATCAAAGTGTATGCATATCATGAAACATTAGGCCAAGGGCAAACCGTGATGGCCACCTCTGCAGCTGTTCTTCAGAATAAATGGCCAAGTGGGAAAGCAAAGAATAGAATAGAGTATATAAAGCGATCAACACTGAAAGCAGTAGAGGGTGGCTGTATGAAATTAATTTTCACTTCAAATTTTAAAAGTTTTAGAATAGTGATAACAATATGGTATCTCAGGTCAGTCATGGGAAGTTATAACGTACAGCATATCTTTGGAGCCCCTAGCTCTCCTTGGTGTCCTTTGGCCTCTGCTGAAGGCATCCTTGTTCCCAGTGTCAGCCCCAGGTCCTTGTGTTTTTAACACCAGTGTGCCAGGATAGGACATAGACAAGAAAGCAACCATGTCCACACTTCAATTTTTAAAAAAGCCCCGCAAAGTCCTTTCATGTCAATACCATCTCAAGCTCCTTAACACCAGCATCATGCACCTCTTCAGGCCTCCCCAATAAATGCCTTAGAAATTCCCACTCATCAGTGTCTCCCCCCTCCCAACCCAAATCCGCATCTGTTGCTAAGAAAGCCTGGTAATCTTACATTTCAGGGTAAATTTAACCTGCCAGTCTACTGCATCAGGAGGATATCCATCTGAAATGTGATTCCCTAATTATTCAGTGAAGTTTAGGCATTGGAAAGGTGAGCAGATGTGCAAAGGATCCCATTTGATACTGAGTTTGTTTGTTTTTTTTTTTAAACAATGAGCACAAATGCTACCCAAGTTTCCTCCACTTCCTATCAATTAAATGCCTGATGTGCAGTAATATCTTCCAGGCCATTCCAGCCCTGGAGGAAAGAGTTAACTTAAACAATTAGCCAAATTATTGCTTCTGCCCTCAGGTTCCTTCTCCAGCAGGATGCATGTTCTCTTCCATTCTGGAATCTCTTCTTGAGTTCTTGAACATGCTACAGCCACTTCTCATCTTCCCCCTGGAGTCTATGGGGTCATCGGTAACTGCTAGGGAGAATACCCACATGGTTGTGTAGAAGGAGCACTCTATAGAAATCTAATTTGGCGTGAACATCCTCCTGGGAGCCCCTGTCAGAGATCTACCTGTGACCATAACTCACACACCATATAGATGGGTTTTGTTTGACCACCTTTCTTATGGTAGTCTTTTGTTGCTGTGATAAATGCCATATATATATATAAACTAAAGCAGAGATTTACTTTAACTAGTTGTTTTAGTCCATAGTCAGCTGACTCCACTGCTGTGAGCCAAAGCTAAGGGAGAACACCATGACTGTGTTGTGGTGGGAGAGACCTCAGGACAGCCAGGAAGCAGAGAGGGAGACCATGGGACAAGGCAGAGCATAAGATCCATTCACCAGATATCTACTTCCTCCAATGAGGCCCCATCAAGGAATGTTCCCAGAGCAGCACAAAATAATGCCAGAGAACCAAGCTTTCAACACATGATCCTGAGGAAGAACATCTCAAACCTAAACCAAACCAGAAAGCCCTCCAGTTCACAGCCTCTGCCTCACAGTCAGCCCAGGTTCTGAGCTTCAGATATAAATGTATACAAAAAAGGCAGGTAGGGATACTGTGCTGTTCCTCCTTTGGTTTCTTCTTACTGTTTAGACTGGACAGGTGGGTGAGTGCTCCTGGATTTCATTCAGAGTTCTCCTTTCAGCTTTTGCTTGACCTTTGTCTCTGATTAGTCAAGCAGAAGATGTCTGAGGCAACTGGTAATTTAACAATCTATGATTCTGTCTATTTTCTCTATCCCAGTGACAAAACTTTAGAATCATTTGCTAGAAATTCTACATAGTCTGTGTCCTGTACAAGCTAAAATGGGCAAGCACTATTATTATCCCTTCTTATAGACAGGGGAGATTGGTGTATAAAACCGTAGAGCAAAAATGTAACCCACTGTGGCAATCCAAGATAACCTTTGGGGGAATAACAGTTTTCTTTCTCTTTGTAGAAATTAAATACCTCTATTATAGTTAAGCACTCTTTGAGACGTTTCTTCTATCTCAGAATGTGCACAATATGCCCAAAGTCACACAAAGGATCTGAATGCTAATGTGACAAAACAAAAATTTATATGGCAGGTGTCCCCTGTCCCCATGAGGCTTTCTGAGAATCACACATTCCTAGTGCTAAATCCATGCTTGGCTATACCCCACCAACACAGAAGTGTGTCTTTATCGTTTGTTTTGTGCAAGGCTATCTTCTGATTTGTTAAATAGTTAGTTTTGAATAAGTATTTAAGTGTCCTAGGAACAGATAACTAACTGAGCCTTATCCAGCTAATCTAAATATTCATAGCAATGATTTGTTGATTGTGTATTTTATATATCCTTCTTTATGTATATACACATTTATTTGCTGTATAGAATGAGGGGTTGAAGATGATGTATATGAAAATACACATCATATAAACTAAAAGGGCTACCATAGTTTACCTTGGCTGCTATAACTTAAGAGTCTTATACATAATGGAAATTTACTTCCCACAGTTCTGGATGCCAAGAAGCCCAAATTGAAAGTGACAAAGTTGTAGAGGTCACTTCCTGGCTCCTAAGTGGTACTTCCACTGTGTGGCTGTGTCTTCACCTAGTAGAAGGAATGAGACAGTTCTCTATGAGCTCTCTTATAATGATACTAATTTATAGCAACTATTAATTAAGACCTAACACCTTCAGAATTGCCCCATATTCTATAACCCATCACACTGGCCTTAAGTTTCAACATAAGAATTTAGGAAGACAATCAAGCCACAAATGAGGTGCATGAAGGAGGATTATTATAAAACACGTTCAGATAAAAATAATCCTAACTAAAGTGTCATGTTCCATAATAGGGACATATTTTTGTAGACTCCAAGCACAAAAACCAGGCAGGATTGCCTAATCAAAGCATATAACAACTAAGATAAGAAACCTTAAAATAACTACTTTTAGATCATGTTTGGGCTACATTTAGTCATGTTGGTGAGACTTTATGAGTGTAGCTTTTGATATTACTAAGAGACAATATTTAGGAATATATATGAATATACATTTACATATATACAATAACAGTTAATGAAAAAAGAAGCCAGGAATTTGAGGGAGAACGGGTAATGGCACCTGGGAAAGGGAGCATTGGAGAGAAGAAAGGGAAGGGAGAAGTTATAATTAAAATACAATCCCAAAAATTAAATTTAAAACTGTGACATGTATTTTTTTAAAAACTATTTTAAAGTATATGTAACATAAAACACGTGTGTGTGTGTGTGTGTGTGTGTGTGTGTGTGTGTGTGTGTGATCTGTGCTTTATATCTTATTTGGGAATAAATCTAAGAATTCCATTTTATCAGGAAAAAGAAATCTTGACCTATTATGATATTCTCATGTATGTTATATCAGTTCTTACATACTTTCAAGTATTAAATACATTTAGAATTTGATATGTGTGACATGTGAAATAGAAAAGAAATTACTTTTTTAAACCTAGAAATGCAGTGTCCCAGCACCGCTGTTGCTCAGGGCAGTGCTTCAGACCCACAGTCTTAGCTTTTTGGGAAGCTGAGGCCATAGGCTGTAACTATAAGACAGCTGCATAACAAGACTCCTCTATTAAAGAAAAGAGAGGAGAGAAAGGGAAGAGAAGGGGGGGAGGGAAGAAAGCCAAAGAGGGGAAAGAAGGGGGAGAGAGACAGAACAAAATAGGTGCCTTCCTGCCCATTGACTTCCAGTGCCCCTTCGAACAGTCTTCAAATGCTCACATATGTGTAGGAATGTCTCCAGGCCATATTCTATTTCATAACTTACTCACTGTTTCCAGTGCCAACATCAGACTGTTTTTAAGTTCTATGGTTTGGTAAATCATCCTATGACAATTTTGTGTGATTATAAAGATTTGAATCTTAGGGTTAATCTCTTAAAGCCAAAAACAAAAACAAAAAACCACATTTGGAGTGTTTACTGAATTTACATGAACTGTAAACTCACGTAGGAAACAGTGGCACATTTTTGTGTTGTGCTTTGTTATCGGTTAACTAAGGATATCCATCATTTAGCAATCTTTCCTGTTCTTCAGCAAGGTTTATACTTTCCTGTTATAAGATTCTTTTATGAACATGACGGGAAGTTTCCTTAAAATAGATTAAGCCTTGCACTGTTATAAAAACCCTCCACTAAGTTTTTCTGGCAAATGTTTGCTCCAAAACCATCTTTCAGCTCATCCCTGATAGAAACCAATGATATTTAACCACGAGTCACTGTCGTCGTGCCCAATAATCATTTGGAGTATGGATGAGGTCCTCTTTCCTGAGTTATTCACTAATGAGTCTTACACTTTCCTGGGGCATTTGTCCTTATGCCCTCTGTTCCCTTTCCAGTTGAATTCTACCTCTAAAATGCTGCCCATACCACATGCTTATGCTGCTTGTCTTTGCCTTTCACACCTGGAAACCTTCTCTCAGCCACCAGCATCCTACAAAGTGAAAAGGCTAGGCATCTGAGGAGAGTCACTTCTCAGGGCACACGACAGAAACAAAGCCTGAGCTGCGCGTCAATATGGATGCCGCTGCTTCCTGTGTGCCCATAAAAGTTTCCTTCCAGACACATAAACCCAGGCCTTTGGTAACCATAGTGAGTGCATATAAGTAACATTTCTTAGAGCTTCCTTTTAATGTCAGCAAATTTTAAGGTCATGAGGGGAATTCTTTAGTGCCATAAAAGTAGAGATTATCCCCAGTCGCCAGTTCATGGTGGCAGTATCAATTGTTAGCACAAACATCTCCTCTACAATGAGTCTCTCTGCTCTCTCTTTCTCTATCTCTTGTCAACAGTTAAGTCTCCGGGAAGAATTAGTTCCTCACAGATGTTTCCTCTCTCTTCTTCCTGTTATCCTTCCCCAGAGACTGTTTCTCTCCTATATTACCATGGAAAAGCTGTTACTTTACTGCCCTACAGTTTATTTCTTATCATCTGGATCTAATGCTAGATTATTCCAAAGGATATTCAAAAGTCATTGAGAGGGATGAACGCCGATATGCAAGCCAATGTCAAAACTCTGAATGTTGTCATAGTTAAGGTTTTTATTGCTATTATAAAATACCATGACCAATGCATCTTGGTGAGGAAAGGGTTTATTCCAGGTTTCAACCCTCAGGTCACATTCCATCACTGAGTATAATAAAGGCAGGAATGCAAAGCAGAATGGAGGAACTGAGGCAAAGGCTACAGAGGAATGCTGGCTGGCTCCTCTTGGCTTGCTCAGGCTTGTTTCTTTTTCTTTTCGTTTATTATTATTTTAGTTTGTATGTATGGGTGCTTTGCATACATGCATTTCTGTGTACCACGTACATGCTTGGAGTCTGCAAAGACCAGACGAGGTTGTCAGATCCCAAGAACTGGAGTTACAGACAGTTCTAAGCTGCCATGTGGGTGCTAGGGATTGAAACTAGACCCCATGGAAAGGAGCCAGTGCTTTTAACCACAGAACCATCTCTTCAGTTTCAGAGCCCCACTTTATTATAAACTCTAGGACCACCTGCCCAAGAGTGGTTCTGCCCACAGTGTGTTGGGTCCTTCCACATCAACCACTAAACAGAAAAATGCTCTACAGACTTGCCTACAGGTCATTCTTACAGAGACCATGTTCTCAGTTCTCAGTGGGAGACCTTCTTCCCAGCTGTGTCAAGTTGACAAAAACCAACTAGGACAGATGTCTATTGCCAAGGAGGGAGTGTAGAGAAGGCTATAGTGTGCACGTGTGCAAATGCAATGAACCATTTTCTACAGAACTTAGCGATCATCTATCTTTAAGCACAGTTTCTCACTCATGGTCTGTGTTACAATTTTCATATTTTGTGAATCCTGGATGTCTCGCTTGATGACCACAATCCATTCAGTTACCTAAGATGGCCCCCACTTGAAGACTATTGACACATCTCTCTCTTAATCAATTGCAGAGCCCACTCCTCTGATCCTCATGTGTGCTTGCCCTATGGTTAAGAACCTCCTTCAGAGACAGTAAAATAGTCACTGCTCATACGTGGCTTTATTCCTTTGTTTTCTCTCTGGAGGAAAACGTGTTGTTAATTGTCTCCTCTTCTCAAATTGCAGATCACAGTGTTTCGAATGGGATCAGAAGGCCACCAGGACATTGATTTAGCTATCCTGACAGCATTACTCAAAGGTAAGAATCTCCCTGCCCACATCATACAAAAAGTGATTTTAATGGATTAATATAGATACCTTGTGTATCTTATTAATGAATATAACCCCAAATGTTGTTGTGTCATGTGTAATTACTGACAGCCAGTGACCCATCCATGTAAGACACTCTTACCACACTTGAAGCCTTCTAATGCAGACATGTTGCATGTAACTCAATTTCATAAGTTTTGAATACAATATAACTCATACCTAATAAATCATAAAAATCTAGATAAAAATGTTAATGTAATGTGTAAAATACTGTTATCTGAAGTTATTTAATAACTATTATTACTTTCCTTTCAAGGCCACCTCTGGGTGTGTTGGTATAGATGTAGCTCTCTGGTGTGTGTGTGTGTGTGTGTGTGTGTGTGTGTGTGTGTGTGTGTGTGTAAACATTAAAATTAAAAATCAAATATCATTGAGAGGAAAGCAGAAATAAAAACTTAGCCTATACTTTTTGTTCTAACTGAGCATTAGACTGAACTCAGAGCTACCTGTTTATCATGGTAAACATAGTAATGCTTGGGTTACTGGAGTTTAATTTCTAAGGTGAATATTAGTCCTGCTCTCTAGCCCTGATCCTTCAAAGATATCGCACTACCTGTCCTTATCCTTGGGGCCAGAGCCAAGTAAAGGCCAGTTTCTTCCAGGTTCTATAGAGACTAAATCTCCTCATCAGTATCCCTTGATGTGCAAACCACACTTGACAAAACTCTTAAAGCATTAAAATAAATAGATGAAAGTTAGGCCTGTTCAGCTCTAAAATTCATACTAGAAGTACAAGACGAACAAACTGCAGATGGTTTTGAATGTGGTCCTCAGCTGTAAACATCTGTGTTCTTGCTTAGCCTCATAATTCAGCAGTACCGATCTCGCCTGGCTTGTCATTGCCTAGCCACGGCCTGCATAGAGTGCAAACTCAATGAGAGCAGTAAAGCTGTCTCATTTGTTCACCTACTCCGCACTGTACTTAATCCCACTTCGTGCAGCATCCCATTTTTGTTGGATAAAGAAATGAACAGACTGCTCAGTGATCCAGTGACAGATTTGGTATCTTATAATTCATAGCTAAAAGAACAGTTATGTCACTCTTTGTTTCTAGTCTATTTCTCTTCTTTCACTCTTGCTATTTTCTTGAAAACTTATTAAATGACAACAACTGTGCCAAGCTCTTTATGACTACGGTAAACATTAATCATGGCAAAACTATATGAGGCCAGAAATAATTTAATCTTCCTTTGCCAATGGAGTAAGAAAAGCTTCAAGGGGTGAAGTAACCTGCTGAACAACGCAACACTAATCGTCAAACCTTGACTAAGCTCCAACATGTCTGACTTCTCACCATACCACATGAGACTCTTAGACAAACGTGACTGACACTCTACCCTGTCTACCAACCAAGTGCCCATATGCATTCACTGGATGCCTGATCACCCCTCTAGGAGCGTCTCAATCCCTCATAATGTGTGGTGTATCCCAGGTCAATATATGGTCCCTCACAACAGAGGCCATTACTAGCATAATTACCTGAGGAACATCTTCCTTATCATAAATGATCACTATTCTCATCCTTCTCCCACATTCTATTCCATATTTCTTTTATAGAGTCAATGGCTAAATTCTTAGTTTCTCACCTCATTTTAGAAGTTGTAAACCTTGATGGAAGTAAGGTTTATACAGAGATTTTTGTGTGGCTGTGTAATGTCATTTTCATGGTTCTATGCCTTACAATTCTGTAAGATATTTCCTTTCAACTACAAATATGAACACTGGGAAGGAGAATTAGGGGCCTTGGGGTCCATGCATAGGCTGAACCACAAGATAGACTCTGGGCTTTATGTTTCCTTTATCAGAGGCAAAGCTAAAAAAAAATGATGCAAGAAACTCTGATATTCTCTATTCTCATATGAAGATAATGAGGAAAGTAATAATATCAATAAGTAACATATGTTGAAGTCCCACTGTGTGTCAAACACTTTAGTGCATTTATTCTCAATAATTCTATAATCCTACAATTATTTATTATGCGTTGATTCTGCACAATAGTTACACTACCAGTTCATCATGAGACTCACTTATAAATAAGGAAATGGGGGGCTGGAGGGATGGCTCAGTGGGTAAGAGCACTGACTGCTCTTCTGAAGGTCTTGAGTTCAAATCCCAACAACCACATGGTGGCTCACGACCACCCATAATGAGATCTGATGCCTTCTTCTGGTGCATCTGAAGACAGCTACAGTGACTTACATATAATAATAAATAAATCTTTAAAATAAATAAATAAGTAAGTAAGTAAATAAATAAGAAAGTAAGGAACTAAGGAAACGGAGGCATGGAGCCAGTCAGCGTGTGCTCAAGAAAAGCTAGCTAGCAAAAGGTTCAGCCCGGACTTGAGAGTCATCTATACAACCAAGATACCCTTATTCCTCTGATAATAACAAATATCCATGAACAAAATTCACAGCAAATACGGAAGGAATCGGAATATCAGTAAAAACATAACAACCATGACCATTCAGTGAAAACACTTGTTTTTAGAGATTTATGAGACTTGAAATTATGTATCATCTTCACATCAGCCCCAGAATTCATTTATCATACTGTAGAATACCTATTTTCCAGGGGGGTTGGCGTGGTATTCTACAAAGTGAAAAACACTTTATATCATAATCGAGTAATTATACACATTGCACTTTGAAAATTTGAAGTTAAGATACCTGCGATAATACTTACATGGACAATATGCAATGAAATTGAATATTTTCTCTGGTTAATCTATTTTCCCAGATGCTGATTGTACCCTACTAAATTGATTTCATGGGTCATAAACCTGCAGCTTAAAACATACTGCTATAAAGGAGATGAAAGCAAATTTTGATTGCTCTAAGAAAGTAATGTTTCTAATCACTATAATGAACATTATTTATGCAGCAGTTATGCTAACGGGAATTTGTGCCATTAAAAGATTATAGTGTGTCAACTCTATCTTGCAAAGACTTCTAAATGCTCCCTGATACTGACCTACTTGATTTGGAAAGAGAATCAGGCATATTTTTGGCTGACTTCTTTGATGATCAAGCATATATAGATAATTACATCCATTTTAAATTCTTAAGTTCATTATGTTCCTCCTATATGTTTAGCCAAGGCAAGTAATGGACTTAACACTTAATTTTTACAATGATATTTAATTTTCAATTATATAATACTCAGAGGTTATTTGTAAAGTCCAATTCATATTCTAAAACATTTCTGAGAAAACCAGTTATTATTGGAACAGAGCCAGGAAACAAACCACTGCTTCATAAATCCACTGGGGAAAAAAGAAAGGCAGATGGGAAACCAGGTGGCCATGGGGGAAATATATCTTTACTTCCCTTGTTTTTGAGCTGTTTGATTTAGTTTTCTTGTATTTGAATTTATAGTAGTGGAAGTCTTCTGATACAAAGTTAACCCATGCATCAATATGCAATGAAGTAAATAGTAAAGGCAGTGTCCTCACACCTTAGACAAATGACTTTCCTATAAAGTATTTCCAAGTGAATCTTTCAAGATCCATCTTTTCTGGTAATTACAGCAGAGAGCTTCCAAGAAGAATGGGGACTTGCTTAATTCTGATAAGGGCCCATCTTTGAATTCATCAGGGTTTCTATTCCTGCACAAATATCGTGACCAAGAAGCAAGATGGGGAGGAAAGAGTTTATTCAGCTTACTTCCACATTGCTGTTTATCAACAAAGGAAGTCAGGACTGGAACTCAAGCAGGTCAGGAAGCAGGAGCTGATGCAGAAGCCATGGAGAGATGTTCCTTACTGGCTTGCTTCCTCTGGCTTGCTCAGCTTGCCTTCTTATAGAGCCCAAGACTACCAGCCCAGAGATGGTACCACCCACAAGGGGCTCTCTCCCCCCTTGATCATCAACTGAGAAAATGTCTCACAGCTGGATCTCATGGAGGCACTTCCCCAACTGAAGCTCCTTTCTCTGTGATAACTCCAGCCTGTGTCAAGTTGACACAAAACCAGCCAGTACAATCACTGTGACAAGGGAGTCACAGAAATGCTGGAGCTGTTAAATGGGAGATGGTGCAGCTTGTGCAAGGCGAGAGTTATTACGTTTATTTGGAGGGGAGAACACATGAGACATAAGACAATTTTGAGATGTCACTTCTCTCCATCTACCACGTAGGTCCCAGAATTTGAGCTCATATCACCAGGTTTGGTAACAAGTGCCTTTACCTGCTGAGCCATCTTGCAAACCTAAATAACCCATGAAATGGAGGTTCTATAGACAGAAAGGGGAAAGAAAGGAAGTCCAAAATGACTTTTTAAAACTGTACATCTCCACAGTTGTCTTGAAAGAAGTACTAAATGTCAAAAGGCATTAAACTTCCTCAAATGCAAATATCCAAGAATAAATGTGCTATGATTATATGCTTTTATTCAGTGTCAATGTGTGGTGTGTTACAAAGTATAATGTTTCATTCAGCAGACAAAACCAGGAACCAGGTCAAATGAGTACTATCAAGAGTCCAAGCATTCATACAAACATTCACAAAGCTCACAGCAGATATAGCTAATTATTATGTGTATTTATTATTATCAGTATTACATTCTTCAGTTTTAATAGTCTGTCCTTGATCATTTCTAATATTTTGAAAAAGAGTATATATTTACCATCTGTTCTCCCTAAGACCTAAGCTTATTAGTTATATTGATTATATGTATTATAAAGATCCAAACACCCAAGCATTCTTCACATACTCCTCTCACCTCTAGCTTCACCCACTACCACCTTCTCCATATGACACTTACTACCATAAAGCCACAGTGTCAGCGGGCATGACACCTTCTAGCAGCAAGACTGGTGGCCACATTCAAAGCACCATTTTTCCTTGACTAAAAATTTGTTTGACCTCACTGAGCCCCAGTCTCCTCCTCTGTGAAACTGAGATAACACTGGTCACCCTTTTGCTGCAGTGATGACCATCTTAATTGATAATGAGAGTAAAGCACTTAATCCAGTAGCTGGAAAGACCTCTTGGTCTGGCGGAAGATGGTGGTGGTAGCAATGGTGGTGATGATGATGATGATGATGATGATGATGATGATGATGATGATGACGACGATGATGACGACCACGACAAGGACGATGACGACAACAATGACAAGCTAAAAATGAGAGGTCACATCTGTCTGCACATGCCATGTATGCACATGTACATAATTTCCATCATATGGAAAAAATGCAATGTGTATTTGCTGACCTCGTGGCACCTTTCTTGTGTAGTTTATTGTAAAGAACATCTAAAGACACTGCTCTGGATGTTCTTTGAGGCCAACTCACTGCCGTCCTTCATGGTTCACATTTACCACATAGTTGTTTCCATTTGTGGGGGGGGGGGGAAGGCTTTAAAAACCTCCAGGGTACTAAGATATCTTCCATGTCCAAAGCCCATTGGAATTATAACACATTAAGTGTAAAAGACTCCATAAATTTCAAAGTACTAATTTAAGGTTAAGTACAGAAAGCATTGAGTATAGACATGAAGTTCCTAAATAAAGCATAAAGGGATGGAAGCTAGAACGTGATGAAGCACACACTACTCTGTCTTCAAATAAAAATTTACTTAGGGAAAGCTCATTTTCATGAAAAATCAAACATACCTAAGAGCAAAACCTGGTCTAAGATAGACAGCAATTTCAGATGCTAATGTCCATGTGCCTGTGTCAAAGATAGACAGCAATTTCATATGCTAATGTCCATGTGCCACAGGCAGGGAACAAGTCATGCAATAAAAGAACTCAAATCCTTTAATCCCCTTCATTTGGCTAAAACTTTATAATTCAAGGAAATTTGGTCATCTAATCTTCACAGCTCTTTGAGATAACTTATCTCTAAACTGGCACGTTCTTGGCCATGAAAGTGGCAGAAATTAACAATAATGTTATTACAGCTAGAATAAACTATGAATGTCAGTCGGAATGTCAGTATCCTGGCTACAAATGTACCTGATATACCAAGGTTCCAGATAAAAAGGATTCATGATCTTGTACTTGCATGCTGTGTATATCCTCTCTGTCTCTCTGCCTCTGTCTCTTTTTTTTTTCTCAGCATTCAGCAAAATTGCTGACAAATAGCAAGAATTTGATAAATACTACTTATTAATAGAAATGAAGTTATCTTCCCATATCAGTCAATCACCAGTTAAAGTCACATTAACAGCAAGGATACCCTTACCTGTGAAAGTCATTGGCAAGGGCTCTATTCTCCCAGGTCAATGGTCTACTAAATGACACATAGACATACTCCTCAGGATGGCTGAAAATTCCTGAAAACCTTCCTTCCACTCTCTTGCTGACTCCTGCCTTCCATGTGCTAATTCTTTTCTTTATCAAAGAAGTCGTAATATAGAACTTGGAGTCTCCAGTTTCAAAATGAAAACAAGAAAATGAAACTTATGTTACAAGGTGTTTAATTACCTGTAGATATTTCTAGATAGAAACAGACATAGACAGAAGAGGTTTAGTCATCAATAATGCAAATACTCAGCGACTCTATGGTTGGCATCCCCAGGTATTACACATACACAGGACCCCTTGTGGTTCCTGCATGTTGACTTCCCAACATCACAGCATCTCTCTGGTTACCAACACTCCTGTTCACATTGCCTGCTTCCTTTCCATGCATCCCTCTGAGAATGAAATAAACCCTCCCTCTTCAAACAGACTGCTTCCTCCCTAGTTTCTACTTCACTCCTTACTCCATGTTCATCTGTTCTATGTGCTTCAGCTTGTGTTTGGAGGATGAAGTAGAACCAGGGTCGGAATAAACCCAAGTCTCTTACTCTTACCATGTGCCATTTCTAGATACTAATGTAGTATACCCTGTCACTTTTTCCTCAAAAAGTAAACATCCTTTCACTTTGTAACATGTCTTTCTTAGTTACTTTTCCATTGCTGTTGAAGAGATACAATAACTGAGGCAGTTTACAAAAGAAAGGATTTCTTTGGGGGTTCACAGTGCCAGAAACTAGTAGTGTCCATGACTATCAAGGCAGGGAGCATGTCAGTAGGCATACACTGGAGATAGGGATAACATCTTATATCTAATCCAGAGCATGGGACAGAGAGAGATCATTGGAAATGGCTTGGGCTTCTTATGCCTCCAAGGCCACCCCTAGTGACACAGTTCCTCCAAAAAGGCCATGCCTGCTAATCCTTCCCAAACAGTTCCATAAACAGCAGGCCACCAATTCCAATATGGGGGCTATTCTCATTCAAACCACCACAACATACAAGATTCTAATTTGGCCTGGGAACAATGCTCAAATGTGCAAATCTGCAAATCCACCACTTCTAAACAGCTCTCCACTAGTGAAGAACTCATTGATGGCTGTGACTTCCCAGCCTGACTGATTTGAGAACAATGCATCAACATCAATTGTGCAATCAGTCACTACCTAGTCTCAATTACATAATCATGTGTGACACCATTTTAAAATATGTAGTTTGCACCACTAATAAAAATCATAACAATGCCACTTGACTTCCTTGTCTCAGAAGCTCCTGGCCTCGTTAAAAAGAAAAAGAAAAAAGAAAGAAAAGAAAAAGTACTCAAAGGTAGGCAAAGAGATCTTGAACTGAAACAGTCTTACTGAAGCAAAAGCATTCCTTCAGATAGAGAGAGAAGACAACTCAGCTACTGAGTGCATCAAACTCAGGAACTGGGTCTATTTGGTATGAGAAGCACTTATGCCAAATCTAAGCACACAATGATGGAGTGTTCTGCGAGTTGGTAGGGCATTTCTAAGAACCAGGAAAGGAGGAGGATCTGAAAAACACTGATCTTTCAAAGTCAAGAGGCTGAATTGGGGGAGATGTGTACATGAAACCACCTGCACATCACATCTATAGTGGAATGTAAATGAAAACTCCAGCTGAAGTCTTAGACTCAGGCTCCCATGAAGTACATAGGTAACTCTCATATAGTGCACAGCTAACTCTCTGGCACAATGCACTTAAAGGCAATGAACTCAGATAAGGCCATAACCCTCAAGCTTAGTCTTTGTCTCCCTCTGCCCATGTCAATAATAAAACTAGCAAATAATAATTATAATTAATACATAGTTAACCACATTTCTGAGTATTAAATAACTTAATCTTTATAATACAACTGCAGGGCAAGGATCATTAAGGACAACGGGGCCCAAAGAAACTAAGCTTTTGGCCACAGACATAGCACTTAAAATTAGTAGAATCTGGACAAAAATCGAGATTCCCTGGGCCACTCATACTTGCTCTGCATCCTGAGATCTATGTCCAGGACCAGATATTAAATAATGCCTCCATTTTTATATGCTTTTAGATAATCCATGACAACTATAGCTTTCTTGATGCATAACAAAACACAGACAAGCATAGATACTGACATATGTGGCCACAAAAGCAGGATCCACCATGACTTGTTGATAAATGCATCTAAATCAAGAATGTGAGACCTTGGTCAAAAGCACTGGCTGAGAAGCTGCAGTGTATGTTTTCCATAGTTAATATCCTCTTTCATGCTGGAAGCTAAATACCCCAGTTTCTTTTGTAGAGGTCTTAGGATCACATGACTATACTGTGACCAATGGAACGAGACTAGGACTGAGGTAAACTGTTTCTATACCTGGAAGGTGAGAGCAGAGAGGAAAATAATATATATATATATATATATATATATATATATATATATATATATATATATATATAAAAATAAAAAAAAGAGCAGAAAAGGAAAGAAAACTGAATTCAAAGCTAGAATCAGTATGATTTACACTTTATTGTGCTCAAAAGTCTTAGAATTTGGGGCATCAGAAATTCAAAAGGGGAGATTTGGGAGGAAAAAAATATGAACGGATTTGTTAAGTCTTTTTTAAGATGCAGCCATAATGCCACGTCTTTGCCCACCACCACCCCCCCACCAAACCCATCCAACTGAAAAGAAAAGACTTACTCTCTGAAGAAGCCAAAACAGAGTTCCTAGTATAGAGGACCAGATGCTAAAAGCAGGCTGAGATACAGTTCTGAAAAGAGGCTGGGGACAGAAAACTAAATAAGCAATTGGATATTGGATGATGAGACCTTGGCCCTCTGAAACAGTGAGACTAGAGATTTTCATAGAAACTCTTAGAAGAATCAATAGCTCAACTTTGTAATGTGTAACTTTAGTAAAAAAAAAAAAAAAAAACAAAACAAAAAAAACAAAAAACAAAAAAAAAAGAAAACAAACAAAAAAAGCCATTGATTGCACCCAAAGGAGGAGACAGAATGAGTAAAGGAAAGGCAACAAAAGGAATTCAAATCAATGCAACAATTCCAGAAAATATCCCAGAACCCTGGGGCATAGGTTTCTATAGTGCTTTGCTGGTAATAGCAGCAATTTTATTCATACAGCTGTAAAAAACAAAGTCATTCTTGACATATCATAAATAACCAGCTCAAGAGTAAGAATTTGTATTCTATTCTCAATCTCACATCAATCATATGTTTCTCTACTTTGCCTATTGTGCATACAACAGGGACACAATCCCATGGTTATCTATTAACAAGGGGGAGGCTAGTGAAGGACTGGCTTCTCATACAGCAGAAAGAGCATAACAAAGAGAACATGTTCATTTAAGTGAATTTTAGAAAAAGAAACACACAGAGCTTTTCAATATCACAAATCATAAGCCATATAAGTCCATTCAACCTTTTCTTCTTGGATATATTGTTGGGACCTAAAGACATAAGGGTAATGTTCAACTTATATAATAAGGGAAATTCTCAACTTATATATCACCAGAGACTGAGTACACATTTAAATGCCTGACTTTGGAGCATTGTTCTATAGCCATGGCCCACAAAAGACTAATGCTCAGCTCCAAAATCAAAAGTGGAAACACTTCTTCAAAGTGAGTAGGCTTTCCACTGGAAAACAAAAGAGGAAAATCAAACCAAATCTTACTCACCATTGCTTGTCATCCCTGGCCCTAGTAATGAGGAAAAGAGGGGGGCAGATGATGGAGAAGCCCAGTTCTCTGAAAGAAAGACACTGTAGTGAGAGGAGAAGGAACCTAAAGTTCCTGGAAAGCTATCAGCCAGCCATGATCAGTGAAGACAGGTAACTGGTCATCAGGACAGGTGCAACAGTTCTAGCCACTGCTTGCAACCAAGTGCCAACATGTCCTCTTGTACCGCACAACCTTGAGGATGCTGCCAGAGAAACCTTATTAGGCTGTGGCTCATATGAAGAATTCCTGTTCTCCACAACCTGAACAAACCAGACAAATGAACAACCAATCTTCTTAAAATTACATTTCTAAAAAACAATCTCATTCTATAAACTAAATACAGCATCTCCATCTGCATTCAGATTCTTGCATTGTAACAGCCTTGCCTCCTCCATTTATCATAACCTCAACAAACTTCAGCTCACTTAGGAAAGAAGCTGAAGAGAAAGCCAAAATGTAGATTTGATTGACACCTCCATGCTCTGTCATAGAATAACTCCTAATTACAAACTGGCAATTCTGACATGCATAAGCCCTAGGAATCTATCTGAACTTAATACTCAGACTTTCTCTTTTATCATGTAGTAAAATTGTGTGGAAAGCCCAGTCGCAGCCAGACATTCACATTGACCACAGGGGAGGCTGGGATGATGGTCCAACTGGTAAATTCTCTATCAAGGAGTATTCTACACCCAGCTGTATAATCAACTGGCATATTTACTAAACTATGATTGTTAATTTGGTAGTAATTATCATCAAGAGTACACTAAAAATCTTTGCATAATGCTTTCTTAAAATATTTCATCTATTATTTGCCAATTTCATATATGGACATAATATATCTTTATCATATCCAACCCAAACTACCCCTTAACCTCCCACGTCTCCCCAGGATTTCTCTATCCTAACCTCATGTTTTCATCTCCTTAAATAATCCACTGAATCCAATCAGTGCTACCTGCCTACCCATGGATACCCACTAGAGCATGAACAACTTAGCAGTAGCCACAACCCTGGAGAAAAACAATTCCCCATCTCCAAGAGTAAGTGCTTGTCAATTGTTCTTCAGCTGGGAGGAGAACCTCTTGAGTTCCTCTCCCAAACATACTTGGAAATGGACCAGATTCGTTTTACACAACTCCTTTGGAGGAAACTATGGCTGCTGTGAGTCAAGGAGACCACTTTGTTTCTCATAGTGGGGAACCAGTGTACACTCCACCGATAGTAGATAGAGATTTCTTCCCCGACATCCTCACCAGTAGCTGTTGTCCTTTGATCACTTCTAAGTAAGGTGTGAGAGAATCTCTCAGAACAGTTGAAATTTAGACTTCCCTTGTGGATAATGATGTTGAGTACTTTCTATATATTGTTAGTCCATGTGTATTTCTTCCTTTGCTAATTCTCTGCTCTATTCTGTGGTCTCTTAAAAAATTGTTTGTCACTTTGGTATTCAGTTTCTTCAGTTCTTCATATATTTTAGATCAGAAATTCTCAACCTGTGGGTTATAATCCCTTTGGGGGATCAAATGACTCCTTTACAGAGGTCACCAAAGACCATCAGAAGACACAGATATTTACACTACTATTCCTAATAGCAAAATTACAACTTACAAGTAGCAACAAAAATAATTTTATGGATGGGGAGCACTATAGTGGTAAGTTTGGGCTACATCACTTTGGCTCCCAGTGGGTTTCACACACTCATCCGCCCAGGGGCTACCTGGATTCACAATTGAAGACACACACACACACACACACACACACACACACACACACACACGCACGCACGCACGCACGCACGCACGTTAGTACCAGTTAATTTTAAAAGGCTACCCTCAAAGGCTGGGCAGTTCTAGTCCTCTGCCTGCTATCCCAGGCCCAATCAAGGAAGTGGCCAGTGACCACTTACTCAATATCTCACATGGCTGGGTGGCTTTATCCCCTGCAGCTCCCAGGTCCATCAGTCTCCCCTCCCCAACTTGCCCCGCCACTCCCTGGCAATTCTCTGTCTCCTTCTTCCTCTGCATCCTAGCCTGTACAAACCTAAGGTTCCTGCCCAATCTCCCTTTCCCCAGCCATTGGCCACTGGCATCTTTATTGATTGACCCAAAACCAATTGGGGACAAGAACTTTCAACGTTTGGATACACAGATTCCCAATTGAACCAAAGCATTGGAATCAATCTCCAATAAGTCACCACTTTAGGAACTGTTTTAAAGGATTGCAGCATTAGAAAGATTTGAAAACCACTGTTCTAGATACTGATCTTCTATCAGAAATATAGCTGGCAGAAATTTTTCTTCCATTCTGCATGGTGACTTTTTCTTTATAGAAGTCTCTTAATTTCATGAAATTTCATTTGTCAATTACTGGCTTTATTTTCTGCTCAATCATAAAGTGCTCTCTTCATAAAGTGCTCTCCTATGCCGATGTTTTCAAGTGTACTTTTGTCAGTTTTCTGTAAGCATTTCAAAGTTTTGGGTCTCATATTCAGGTCTTTGGATCCAGCTAAGGTTGATTTCTGTGCAAGATGAGAAATAAGAATATAGTTTCTCCTACATTTAGAAACCCAGCGTTTCCAGCAATATTACTGAAATATTGAATCCATTGGAACCTTCTTTTCTCTACCATGTATTTTTTTTTTCAAAATCAGGTGACTCTGCCTGTGTGGTCTTGGGTCTGCTTCCTCTATTGTGTTTCACTGATCTACCTATCTGTTTTGGTGCCAGGATCATGATGGTTTTGAACTGTGGCTTTGATGTATGGATTGAAATTGTGCATGATGGTACTTCCAAGAAGAGGGAATAACTCTTCTTCTTGGTCAGAAATGATTTTATCTAGCCAGGCTCTTTTGTTCTTCCATTGAATTTTATAATTTCTCTTTCTAGGGATAAAGTCACTGAGACTTTGACTGGGATGGCATTGAACCTGTGGGCCACTTTTGATAGGATAGGTATTTTCCACTACTGATCGTGATCCATGAGCAACAAAGTCTTACATCTTCTCATATCTTAGTTTCTGGCTCCTGTCTTTAAAAGTTTTGTTGTAGAGGAAGTGTTTCACAGCCTTGGCTTGCTTGTCTTTGACATCTTTAGTTTATTACAAAGTATGCATTTTGAAGCTACTGGGAATGGAATTGTTACCTTGGTTTCTGTCTCAGTACATTTGCCATTGACATACAGGAAATCTACTGGATTTAGTATGTTGATTTTGTATACTGCCACTTTGCTAAAACTATTTATCAGTTCAGTTCTAAGAATTCTCCAACAGACTTTACTGCCTCTTACATACAGAATCATATCATTTGTAAATAGACACTTTATTTCTTCATTTCCTGATTTTCTCCCTTTACCTTCTTCTTTGACCTTATGACTAAAGCTAAGCCATTCAGTAGAGCCTGGCAAATTTCACTGGTGAATCCATTGGAGCCTTCTTTTTTTAAGTAGGGGGATTTTTAATTACTGCTTTAATCTTAACTATTTGCTATGGATCTGCTTAAATTGTTTGTCTTAGGACTAGAGACACTGCTCAGTAATTAAGAATACTTGGTGCATTTGCAAAGAGCCTCCATTAAGGTTCCCAGCACTAGCACAACTATCTGTAACTCCAGTTCTGGGACACTCAACACCTTCTCCTGGCCTCCAGCTGTACTCCCATGTGTGATTAACAAATACATGCAAACAGAATATTTGTATGTATAAAATAAGATAAATAAATCTTTACATTATTTATCTCATTTTGATTTAATGTTAGTAAGCCATATACATTCAGAAATTCATCAATTTCTTTTGGAGTTTCCAGTTTTATAGAGAATGTTATTGAGATTTTCTGAAATTCATTGATATATATTGTAGTTGTTCCCTTTTCATCCCTAATTGTACTAATTTGCACCTCCTCTTTTAGTTAGCTTGGCTGAAGGTTTGTCAACCTTATGTATCCTTTCAAAGAAGCAGCTCTTTGCTTCTTTAATTCTTTATATTATCTGTATTTGTTAGCTTGTTTCCATTTTCATTAATTTCTGCTTTGATTTTGAGGATTTCTTTCCATCTACTGATCTGAAGTCTGGCTAATTCTTTTTCCAGAGACCTACAGCATATCATTAGGTTATGTACTTGAGATCTTTCTGTTTTCTTAATGTAAACACTTTCAGCTCCAAATTTCTCTTTATGGCTGCTTTCATTGTATCCCAAAGGTTTTGAGATGTTTTTATTCTCATTCAATTCTAGAATTTCTTTTATTTCCTTCCAGATTATTCAAGGAACCATTCGTCACTTAGTAGTGTTCTTTAATCACTACAAGTTCATATATGTTTGGGGGAGAAAGGTGTTGCTATTGATTTGTTGTCTTTTTTCATTGTGATCAGGTAAAATGCAAGGTTATTTCAACTTTTCTATATTTGTTGAGACTTGCTTTATGCTCTGATATATTACGTATTGTAGAGAATGTTTCATGGACTGCTCAGAAGAATGTGTGTTCTACAACATTTGAATGTGATGTTCCGTAGATGTCTTCACGTCCATTTAATCTATGTTGTCATCTAATTCATTTATCTGACTGTTTAATTTTCATCAGGAAGACATGTCACCTGGTCAGAACAAGATACTGAAGTGTCCACTATATGGTATTAGAGCTAATCTCTGAATTACATCTACTAGTATTTGTTCTACATAGTTGAGCATAATCTATGTTCAGTGTATATGTGTTTAAATAGTAATTCCTTTTAATGGATTTTCCCATTAATTATTCTTTCATTTCTAGTCATGGTCTAGTCATGTCAGTTGTTAGGACAGTGGTGATTGTTAGTTACTTGGAACACCCTTTCCCATCCTTTCATTCTAAAGCAGTGCCTGTCTTTGATGGTGGCATGTGTTTCTTGGGGGCAGAAAATAGGTGGCTCCTTCTCTTTATATCCTGTATGGCATAGTGCTTTAACAAATAATCATTTTATATTTTACCAACCTGTCTAATCTGTAAATCAATGTCTTAAGACAAATACTACATTTGTTTTGTTTTCTATATAAAGAATTAAGTGTTGCAGAGCTAAGACACTTCCCAAGCACCATGGATAATGAATCAGCTCAGTACTCACTCTCTTTGAGCCAAAGAAATTCCAGCCCATAGGCCTAATTGCTACTTGTCCGCTTTGTCAGGGGCCAAAGCTGAAGCAAGAAGTACTCATCTGGCTGGGATCTCACTCAGATGGGATCTGGCTCACCCAGGGGGCCAGCCTTCATATCAAAGATAATGGTCTAAGTCCTGGGACACCACTGTATGTGTGTGTGTATAAATTGGTCTTTCCTCATGCCTTTTAGCCTTCTCCTGAGATTCATTTAAAGTTATTTTTACCAAGAGAAAATAGTTATCATCCAGTATCATCCAGGGCAATAAAAAGAGAGGATGATAAATTATTATATACAAACCCCATCTGTGTGTGTGTGTGTGTGCACGCGCGTGTGTGTATAAGTGTGTGTGTGTGTGTGTGTGTCTGTGTGTGTGTCTGTGTGTGTGTCTGTGTGTGT
>JADRCD010224825.1:5814-30197 GCA_019843815.1 Montemys delectorum | reverse complement strand
TGTGTGTGTGTCTGTGTGTGTGTCTGTGTGTGTGTCTGTGTGTGTATGTGTGTGTGTATGTGTATATGTATATGTGGCAGAGTTTTCAATGCTGCAAAGTCTTCAAAGATATTTAAAATAGTTTCAAACTACTATATAAATACAGATCATAAAGCATAAACAATATATTTTAAAAGCTCAAATGAAAAAGAGCACTGGGCTCATGTATAATGGAGGTGTTTGACATGCAGTGCTGCAGTTCAAAACACATGTAGAAGGCTGCATACAAATCCAAGTCTATTCTACATACATAGCCTGTAGAGTTAGAAAGTGAAAATGTAACTTCTTTTTCAGAGCATTTTTAATTTGAGGAAAATGTACAATTGAAAAATTTCATTAATACAGGAAGTCGGCCCAAATAACACACTGTATATAACAAAATCCAAAGAAGGTTAATTTTACCCACTCAGGTATAAATCGCTTTACCTAATCTATAACCTCTTAGGATGTATTTATAAGCTACATCATTTGACTTATATCTTATTTATATCTACGCGCAAATTCCTATCTAGGGAAAAGGGTAAATCATTTATAAAGAATCATTTTATAAAATAAATATTACCGGAATTGCTAGTTTATATGTACTTATATTTACTGCATGATGATTTAAATCAAGAGCTGTATTTATTAGATTGGCATGAGAGATGGCAATCAAGGTGGACTGAACGAATGGACAGGACTAGTGGGGATGGGTGGAAACCATTTAGAACCAGGATGTGCTATTCCAAAGAAAATGAATGCTGGCTTTATTTGAAATCATTTCAGAAAGTGCCAGAGCATATTAAGTGATCCTTCAAAGGACTCTAATCAAAGGGTAAAGTCTCTAATAAAACCCAAAGGAAAATGGAGAAATATGTATGTAAATATGTCAGGGGTTTTCTATTGAGAGCAGAGACTTTGGCTCATCCCCAGTGCCTACAATAAAGGCTGGCAGAGAACTAGAGCTCAGTAAAACTTCTTGAGTAAATGAAACCAGCTAGAAATCCAGGTCTCATCCTGGATGCTTCCTGTGTTCCATGTCCCAACTGCACAGGCAGGAAAAAAGTGAAGTAAAAATTTCAGTAGGAAGCCGATGTGCTGACATTGGCTATAACTCTATACTCAGGAGATAGGGCAGATGGCTCACAGGTTTCAAGCCAGTTTTGGCTATACAGTGAAACTCTATCTCGAAAAAAAAAAAAAACAGCTGACAGGGGTTGGGGGCTGCAAAAACAGGCTGCCTGGGTTTGAATCTCACCTCTGACATGTCCTGGCTACTTCATCGAACACAGGATTCTGTACCTGGATTGGCTGATCCACAGAACTCTGTGGATCATTGTAAGTCTTCAATACGTGAATTTTCAGCAACTGTGCTGACTTCAAGCTAAACATAAAATAATCGTTAGAGATTATCTTTCTTATTTACTATAACCCAAGGAAGTTATCCTAGCTTCCTTCAGATAGCTTTATTTTGTCTCTCACATATAAAAATGGGATTTCTTCAGCTAGAACTAAATTGGTCTTTCCTCATGCCTTTTAGCCTTCTCCTGAGATTCATTTAAAGTTATTTTTACCAAGAGAAAATAGTTATCATCCAGTATCATCCAGGGCAATAAAAAGAGAGGATGATAAATTATTATATACAAACCCCATCTGTGTGTGTGTGTGTGTGTGCACGCGCGTGTGTGTATAAGTGTGTGTGTGTGTGTGTGTGTGTTTACAACTTTGAATCCAGTCTTTCTCCATGTAGCAGCTACATTCTTGAGAGAGTATCCTGAGAAGTCTCCACTTAGGAAGAAGATTAGAGGCATATCCTAGCAACCTAAGTCATGTGATAGGGCCTTGCAGCTAGTTTCCTCCCACAGTACTGATGTACATGTAGTTGGGGAATCTGTTGTCTTTTAATGGAAGACAGATGGATTTGTGTTAATTGAGACCCTGTTGCATTTAGTTACAACATTTATAATCAAAATTAAAAGGATGCTAGATGAAACTATAGGAACTGTGTTTTAGTTAAAATAGTTACATCATTTGTTCTTCAACTATTTTCCCCAATCCCTCTCATGTCCCCCAACTCCATCCTGCACCCTCCAAAATATATTCATGGCCTCTCATTGTTGCATATGTGTATTTGTACGTGCGCGCTCACGTGCACATGTGTGTGTGTGTGTGTGTGTGTGTGTGTGTGTGTGAATATGAGACAGAAGAGAAGGGGGATTTAATATATAAATACAATTTGTTCAGTCTATTTAGTGTTGGTTGTATGCATGTGGTTTTATGGCTGATTACTTGGTTATTGGACAACCAGTTAGAGGACTCACCCCTGGGGAAGACTTTAATTCTCCATTTTGGAGCAGTCATTAATTGCTTGTAGCTCTTTATCTAGAGTTTGGGCCCTATGTGATTCCCTCCCCTTCCACACTGAGATATCAGTTGATGTTGTCATTTTTCCAAGCATCTATATTGTTGACATTTCTCATATATTTCTTCTCTGTCATGAGTAGAAGACACAGTACCAGAGCAGGATTGCTACTTCTTTGGCTCTTACACTCTTTCTACCCCCTCTTTCATGATGTTCCCTGGGCCTTAGGTGTGAGAGTTGTGTGGTTGGTGTACCGACTGGGGTTGGGTACCGCACTGTCAGTGGTTGTCTGTGTTTGAACCAGTTGTGGCTTTCTATAAAACTCTCTATCTTCTGCAAAGTGAAGCTTTAAGGCAAGGAGAACTACATTAGTCTGATTTCACCAACACACATAAGCAGAAAATAGAGACACATAGTATTGAGACCGGGAGTGTACTCAATCTCTATAGAGAGAGTGGGATGGTCTTGAACTCACAGAGATCCACCTGACTGTCTCACAAAGGTTGGCATTAAAGGCATGCACCACCACACCTGGCTAGAATGTATATTTAATCCAGATAAAAAATCTTTACATAAGGCAAGGAAGAGTCCAAAGCCAGCAACAAGGAAAAAAAAAGTGTTCCTCAATGTTATTTGAGAATGAGTGCTTCACCCTCAACATCACAGTGTCGAGAGACTGTTATAAGTGACACACCATCCGGACATCCTGCCCATCTCCACCCCAGACCATCAAGCAGAATTATAGTAAGACTGTCTATGCCAAATGAGACAGCTGATGTTTTTATGCACAAAAAAGTTAGATATGATAATACACTCTCAAAGAGGGCCTCTTATTTGCTTGGCACCACTAGGCCTTCAGAATCTTTTTTTTTTTTTTTTTGAAATTTCATACATGTATATACTAAATTTTTGGTTCTTTCATCCCTCAATACTGTGTCAGAATTTTTGTTTGATTGACAGTTTCGTCCATTCATACATGAGCCCTTCCTGATATCAGGCTGTCAGGCTGGGGGAGGGGGACTTCATGAGCCCTTCCTGATATCAGGCTGTCAGGGTTGAGCTTCTTCTATGCAGATAACCACAGCTGTAGTGAGTTCGCGACCCAAAGATATCCTTTGGCTTCCCATTTCACATTCTCTGGCTCTTACAATCTTCAGCCCCCTCTTCTTCAGAGTTCACTGAGCCTTAGAGGGGGTGCTATAGGCGTACCATTTAGGGCCAAACATTCCACCATCTTGTATTCTTGGCACTTCAGCCAGTTACTCGTTTCTGCATTAACTGACACCTATCGTAATAAGATGCTTGGTTGATGAGGACTGAACACATCACTGATCTATGGGCATAAATACAAGTGTTTGGAAGGCAGGTTGAGAACACAGCCATTTAGTAAAGCAGTAATAGTAGGTTTCCACCTAGGGCCTATGGGACCTCCCCAGTCACAGGGGTCTTGATTAAGTTTACAGGTCTAGCATGAGTTTCCTCTTGTGGAACAGGTCTTAAATTTAATCATAAAGCAGTTGGTTATCCCTTTTACAGTCATTCCACTATTACACTGGAAGACATACCTTGCCTGTCATGTCATTATTGTAGCTCACAGGATTCACAACTGGATTAGACTGTAGGTGACTCTCCCAGAAACCTCAGTAGCACCTCCCCAGAAGGTGGGGGGGGGGGGCTAGTCAGGACAGAAGAAGCTTCCAGCTTTATTTCTCTGTGACATGTGATCAAAGTGTATACTATCTGTACTCAGCAAAATGACCTCGCCATGGAGCTCTGCTGGACAATCAGGAGTAATGACAATAGTCTGTGCTGTTTCAGGGGCTACTGGGGCCTCTCTAGCACTGGGGCTCTCATTTAATAACCCATGGCTTTTAGTAGGAACATTTTTCATCCATAAAGAATACCTCAGTTCACACTTTTTATTAGTATGTTTTTACAGGCTTATAAAATAGTAGGTTTCCATGTGGCTTTTTATAATATATATATATATATATATATATATATATATCCTTAGTTTTGATTACTTTTCCCCATCTTAGATTTCTTAATTTGATTAAATACAGTAATCTCTTAAAGGAGCCTTCTTCTTCTGGCTAAGCATATTCCTGCCAATCTATCTTCATCCTGCAGTTAGAGCTATGCTCCTCTGTGAAGACCCCTGGTTAAAAAACTCTCTCATCAGGCCCTGCCAGAGCCTTACAAATACAGAGGCGGATGCTTGCAGCCAACCATTGGACTGAGCGTGGGGTCCCCAATAGAGGAGTTAGAGAAAGGACTGAAGGAGTTGAAGGGATTTGCAACCCCATAGGAAGAACAACAATATCAACCGACTAGACCCCCTAGAGCTCCCAGGGACTAACAAAGGAGCACACATGGCTCCAGCTGCCTATTTAGCAGAGGATGGCCTTGTCAGGCATCAATGGGAAGAGAGGTCCTTGGTTCTATGAAGGCTTAATAGATGCCCCAGTGTAGGGGAATCAAGGACGGGGAGGTGGGAGTGGGTGGGTGAGTGGAGGAACACCCTCATAGAAGCAGGGGGAGGGAGGATGGGATAGGAGGTTTCTGCGGGTGGGGGGAAACCAGGAAAGGAGATAACATTTGAAATGTAAATAAAGAAAATATCCAATAAAAAAAAGCCAAAAAATAAAGATAACTAAGATTTAAAAAAAGGAAGAAACAAACAAACAAACAAACAAACTCTCATCTATATAACCTCCTGATTTTCAGTACACAAGTAACCATATAAACGTGTAATTCTCCCCTTTCCTGTCCTAGAAAGCTTCCAAAATTAACTGACTAATGGGCAGGAGGAAAACCAAGCAATTCCCATTTGGTGAAACTAAGAAATATACTTCAAAATACCTGTGTATGCAGGAGCCATGTTGGAGAACAGGGCAGAGTATGAGAGAAAACCCAACAGCCGTGCTCCTCTAGGATACACCCCCAAAATCTTACTCCTAGATGTGAGGAGCACCCCAGGATGCAGAATTATCTCTTTTGTCTGCAGCAGCATGCACGAGAACAAGTATGATACAGCAGCGGTGAGTTCCTCCTGACCCCAACTAGGAGCATACAAATAGAGGAGGAGGTCTGCGTGCGTGCTGGATTATGTGGGAAAGCCAAGCTTGCAGGAGAGGTTTGATTTTATCTTGGCGTAGGAGAAAGCCTTCCAGTTGTGAATAATAACTAGCTTGGAATGCTACCCTGGGCCCATTATAACCCAACTCATTAAATGATAAATAATA
The DNA here is from genome assembly GCA_019843815.1 of Montemys delectorum. Taxonomy (NCBI): domain Eukaryota; kingdom Metazoa; phylum Chordata; class Mammalia; order Rodentia; family Muridae; genus Montemys; species Montemys delectorum. The sequence continues at coordinate 24,572 of JADRCD010224825.1, read as the reverse complement.
AAAACGGATTAGCATAGACTGCACACAGAGATAGTCTAAGGAAAATAACAAAAGAGCAAAATGCATTAACAAAAGAGTCATAGTCTTTATAGAATGTTTCTGAGAAAAAAAAAGTTGAACTTTGAATACAAGTAGCTGCCCTTCATCTCTGAGGACACATTCCAGACCCCCAGCACATGCCTGAAACCATAGGCAGAACTGAGCCCATATACATTGTGTTTTTTCACATACACGCATGCATACATACATACATACATACATACATACATAACTAACGTTTAATATGCACAACCATTAATAAAGCTGAATACTTATAAACAATATTCTGTAATTCAATTTTTATGAATGTGGTCTGTCTCAAAATACTTTGACTGGGGCTAGGAAGATAAGCAGCTGGGGAAAGAACCTGCTTGTGCAGACATGAAGATCTAACCTCAATTCCTTTGAGTGCTTGGAAAGGCAGATGTGCTGGCATGCACAGCTGCAATCCCAGAAGCCTGGAAATGCATATGCCAGCTAGCTTGGGGTATTTAGCAGAGAAAAATGTCTCAAACAAGGTGGAAGGTGGAGACTGACACTCACGGTTAACTTTTGTCCTATACTTGTATGCCCACATTCACAGACACCAGTAGGCATGCGCGCGTACACACACACACACACACACACACACACACACACACACACACACACCATCATCATCATCATCATCATCATCATCATCATCATCACCATCATCATCATCATCATCACCACCACCACCACCACCACCACCACCACTATCATCACACGTGCACAGAGACTAGAAGTATGTACATGTATGGAAATGTATCTTCCTGCCCTGTGCTCATCCCTGCTGTGATGTGAGATGATACGATGCCTTATGTAAGTAGGTGAAGACATTGAAGGAGCACAGACTTAGCACGCACTGTGGCTGTAACATTTGTAGTAACACAGCCTTTCCTTAACATCAACACAGAGAATCCTTGTTCTTCCTGTGGATCCTACAACTTTACCACATCATTTTTTCCCATTCTTTTAAAACCAAGTGATTTCTCATTTCACTGGGGAAAAAAAGTGCATGTGGAGTTCCATCTCTGTTGCCAGAGTCGCTGCACCTTGTACTGTGTCCACACTTTGACTATTCCAGTGTAGTTGGCCCTTCCTCCTCCCGAACAATTTTACACACCTCCTCCCTACTCACCCTCACACCTCTCCACTTTCCTTGTTGCTATCATCATGACCCCGTATCCATGCTTGCAAAGGCTTTGCTCAAAGGTACCAAGGGGCCCATACCTATCAGCCCTGGAAGCAGGGTGTACGGGTGTGTGCTCTGAGCTTAAGTCAGGACCCAGATGGAATCCAGGCCTAGTTCAATTCCTCAAGACCTTTGCCAACCCTCTGGTTTCATGTGTAGTCAACCAGAGAGCCCAAAGAACTCAAATACTTGTGCCTTCAAGGCTACTCCCAGACACGATCTCCAGCCCTCCTTATTGAGGAGAGCCTGCCAATGGATTGCACCAGCTAGTTGATACAATATCTTCACGGCAACAAGCAGTATTAGGAAGCCAGAGTAGTGCTGACAACATTATTTGTTTGTACAGATCCAGGCCACAAATACACTGGGAGTGGCGCTGCTCCTCAAGAGCACAAAGACTCACTCTGGAAGTTCACTGTGGACTGGTCTGCTTGTTTTCTGAGTGCTAACCCACCGTAACCTCCATTAAGAGGGTGACCCAAGGTTTGATGATCATTATGCGGGGCAGTCTCCAAACAGTGTCTGGAAACAAATGTATCCAATAAATACATGTCGGGCAGGTAAACCACACACAGCTAGTCTAATCCACTAGAGCTTTCTCCTCTCCAGACTGTCAGCTCTGAAGACAAAGGATTTGGTCTTTCTCGACTTGGTGTCCATTCTGGCATAGTGTCTATCATGTGATAAGGCATGAAATCAGTATGTTTGAAGGCGAAAATACATGAGGGAAAAGTGAGCCAACTGATGGATGTGTGTTATCTACACAGTATTGCTTTCCATAGACATCACATGGAGAGCTTTTAGAACATGCAGTGCCAGCCGGGCAGTGGTGGTGCACGTCTCTAATCCCAGCACTTGGGAGGCAGAGGCGGACCGATTTCTGAGTTCAAGGCCAGCCTGGTCTACGGAGTGAGTTCCAGGGCAGCCAGGACTACACAGAAAAACCCAGTCTCTCGAAAAACCAAAAAAAAAAAAAAAAAAAAAAAAGTGCCTAGGACCAGCTTGGCCAGCATCTCTAGGGATGCATCTGAGGCAAGGGCAAAGGTGTATTAAACTTCTGCAGGAAATTCCAGTGTACAGGTAATTAAGGGCAGTGTGAGCCGTCGTCATCCAGCCTCACTCAGGACTGAGGCATCACCCTGAATGAAGGAAATTCAGTGCCAAACTGTCACGGTCCTGAGCGAGCTCGATGGTTCATCACGTGTACCGATCCAAGCTGTCATCCAGGATGGTTCATGAGTGATGTATTTTCAATTTTTGAAAAGCCAAAATTCATTGGCTTCATGTTTTTGTTTGACACTTTCCTAATTACATTCAGGCCCATAGCTCCCCTTGACCTCAACCGCTCCCTTCTCTGTGGGCTCTTGCTCAGGTTTGTGCTGCTATTGACTTGGGGTAGTGTGCAAACCTGTGACATATAAATGATGACAGGGATGGCTAAACCATCACAGCATATAAGCAGCAACCAGTGGACCAGCGGAAAGAGGCGAACTCTCTCTCTCTCTCTCTCTCTCTCTCTCTCTCTGCAGCAAAAAAAAAAATTAAATTGATATAACCATTATTAGAAAGGAAGGAAAAAGGAATGAAGGAAAAAAGGAAGGAAGGAAGGAAGGAGAGGGAGGATGGAGGATGATGTTGAAAGTCGGTTCAGCAGTTCAGAGCCCGTGTGGCTCACAATCCTTTAGAGCTTCAGTTCTAAGGGATCTGAAAACCCCTTCTGACCACTCCAGGCACCAGGCGTTCACGTAGTGTAAACACATATGTGCAGGCCAAACACTCATCACCGCAAAAGACAAAATAAATAAATCTTACAAAAACATTTTTTAGAGAAAGCAGACCTACTGTGTGGTGTGGCCCTACTGTGTGGTGTGGCCCTACTATGTGATGTGGCCCTGCTGTGTGGTATGGCGGCCCTACTATGGGATGTGATGTGACCCTACTGTGTGATATGGCTATCCCATAGTCAGCTGTATGTCAAAAGGAAACGAAACCAGTACAACAGAGAGACATTTGAACTTCTATGTTTATTGCAGCACCATTCACAATACTTGGGATATGGATTCAACTCCGATGTCCATCACCGGATGAACAGCTAAAGAAAATGTAGTGTATTTATACAAAAATGCCATACTCTTCACGCAGGAAAAACACTGAGGAAGCATACCATTTGCAGCCACAGAGATGAAACTGGAGGATATTATGCGAAGTTAAAAAACATCTAGCACAGAAAGGCAAATCCTACAAGTTTCTCTTAGATTTACAAAGTAAACATCGATATCATGAAAGCAGGGAGATAGGTGGGGTGGGGGAGGAAGGGGTGGAGGGTGGACAGGGGTGCTTTTAATGTGTGCAGGGGTACACGGTCTGGTAAGAGGGGTAACGCCTACTGTGCTGCAGCACGGTAGGAAAAGTAGGGTTTACAACCGACCGTACTCTCTAAAAGAGACACTAGAGGGAACTGCGTGTTCTCGATACACATACACAAATGCTCTGAGTGATTCTAACCTTAGTCGTACATACAGTGTACATATGTGTGTCTGAACATCACAGAATAGCCCATAAACATACACTTACTGTGCCAACTAAAATACAAAAATAGACTTCTAAAAGAGGGAAAATAAGAAAATAGCACTTTCTGCGAACCTTCCCTTTGCCTCCTCCAGGTTAGGGCACATGTGCGCTTTCACGTACTTTGGCATGAATTTGCAATCCCTGTGGTTATCTAAGATGATAAATGATTTTTTTATTAATTTATTTTTATTTTATGTACATTGATGATTTGACTACATGTATATCTGGGGTGGAGGTGGGGGGTGGTCAGATCCCCCTGGAACAGGAATTACATACAGAGAGTTGTGAGCTGTCGTGTAGGCGCTGGGAATTGAACCTGGGTTCTCTGGAAGAGCAGCCAGTGCTCTTAACCATTGAGCCATCTCTCCAGCCCCGATAAATGACTTCCTTAATGGAAAATTCTCTGCATGGATCAAATTAATAGACAATATTTCAAACAGTAATCAATTCACTCCAAGAATGTAGCTTAGACTAAAACCACTAACTTGTGGCCTCCAGAGTCAGACCTGTGAAGGGAACACAACCCAAAGTTCTCAAGAAACTTGTCACTCAAGGAAGGTCCCAGGTGGGGGCAGCAGCATCTCCTGAGAAACTGTTAGAAATGCACAGTCTCAGGGCTGGAGATGTACCTCAGTGTGGAGCACTTGCCTACCCCTGGGTCCAACCTCCTATAAAGAAAAAAAAAAAAATGCCAAACCTTAGGTTCCACCCTGAACTCCTGAGTCAGAATGTGGAAGTGAGCCACAAGAGTCTGCAGGGGAATGCCGGGTTAGACACCCATGCTCAAGCTTGAGAGGTGCCAAAGCAATCCGCTGGTGAACACTGTTTACACAAATCACTTTGGTTGAATGCATGGGTGGTTGGTTAGTTGATTGATTTTTGAGACAGGGTCTCACCCTGTAACCCAGGTTGGTCCAGAACTCACAGCAGCATTCCTGTCTTGACCTCTCAAGTGCTGGGTTTATGGAGTGAGCCATCATGTCCAGCTGTTTGCATAAGATATTCTCGCTCTCGCTCTCTCTCTCTCTCTCTCTCTCTCTCTCTGTCTCTGTGTGTGTGTATTTATCTCTCTGTCTCTCTGTCTCTCTCTGTGTATGTGTATGTATTGCCCATGTGTATGTAAATAGCTGTGCATATATATATGTATATCTATATACATATATATGTTCATGTGTGTGTATATAGCTGTGCATATGTGTATATGTTCATGTGTGTATATACCTGTGTATACATATATGTACATGTGTTTCATGTGTAACACCGGGTGTCATCCTCTATTCCTCTCTAGCTTATTTTGAGACAGTGTCTCATTGAACCTGGAGCACATCAATTCAGCTAGACTGGTTGGCCAGCAAATCCCAGGGATCTGCCTGTCTCTGTCACCCCTGTTCCACCACTGATTAAAGGCACAAAACATTCATGCCCAGCTTTTATGTCCCTTTTGGGGACTGAGCTAAGGTCCCATGCTTACTTAGCAAGAGCTTTACATTCCTTACTCCCACCCCCGCCAGCACCCTCACCCCCAGTGCTGTTTGCTTCATTCTTAGTATCGATTGGCAGGGTCCACAAGAAAAAGGCATGGGGTTGTCATGCGTGAAAAAAAAAAAGTCATGCCTCTAGGTCAGCAGATTCCTATTCCCGATGCACACCGGAAACATCTGGGGGCTTTAGAAACCCCTAGCAATGAGATGGAACTGGTGTGGGGCTGTCATAGTGTAAAGATCTCTAGATAATGCTAACAAGTGGCACGGTGTGGGGGTCACACACATTCATAGTGTGGTCAGCAGGAAGTGGACCCTTAATATAGACTCTAACCTCCCCTGATGGGGAGCCCATGGGGCTGGTCAGAATTCACAATGGCTGGCTCTGCTAGAATGTCACTGCACCATAATAAATGCTTCTGTGTGTTCTGTTAGGAGATGTGTGACCTCTCCCTAGTCACTCTAGCCAAGCTGGACTTGAGGGTCTTCATCTACCCAGGTCAGATAGCAAGAGCCAATGTCTAGGATCACTGGGGACATTCCTTCACACAGCACACTGAAGAAATTCTTAATTAATAGTTTGCCAAACATATGTTCACTTATCAATTTCTTTGAGCCAAAAGAGAGTGCTTTCTATTTTCTCCTCTCCTCTGCTAGTGGGATATTCAGTCGAGTAAAAATGGACCTGTGTGCAATGAGGTCTCTTCCTCCACACACCAAGGGTGTCAATGAAGTATGGGGGTGGAGGGGGGGAAACTGTTGGCATGTGAACTCACATATATGATTGCATTTCAGTCTCAGGGCATCTCTGTTGAATAAAATAGGATAATCTTTACTGTTCTCACTTCCTAGCTGGCAGAACAGTGGCTTATAGGAGGTCCTGTCTCACCCAGTCACAAGATGGGCAACAGAGGATGCAAGATGCTCCCACTCCCTTCTAGGCTGCACCTGTTCTCAGCTACACAAGCATCTGCTGAGGATCTGCATGTGTGGATAGCGTGCTTCATCTAGACTGCCTATTGCAGCAGAACCTTCTGTAGAGAAAGAAATGTTACATGTGCTTCTAGTCACATATGGCTATTGAGTATTGAAATCCAATTGATGTCGGGCATGGTGACACTCACTTGCTATCCCAACACCAAAGAAGCCAAGCCATGAGTACCCCATGAGGTTAAGACCAACTTGGGCTACATATTGAGATCCTGTCTTTAAAATAAACAGATAGATAGATAGATAGATAGATAGATAGATAGAAAGAATAAATCGACAGTGCAAAGAAAAACACTGAGGCAAAGAAGGATCCTCCCCTCCCCCCAACTCCCCAAATAAATGTCAGTAGTGGAATGGAGTCACACAGCTCCTTAGTTTGGTCATGGAGAAGAGGAATCTATGAAGGAGGGACTGAAAGGGTCTTTGTGTAACTAACTACTGTGTTTCTCTTGTCTTTTTTTTTTTTTTTTTTTTTTTTTTCCTGGTCCGACTTTGTACAGGCGCCAATGCATCCGCCCCAGACCAACTGAGCTTAGCTTTAGCCTGGAACAGAGTTGACATCGCTCGCAGCCAGATCTTTATTTACGGGCAGCAGTGGCCGGTAGAGTATACGTCGTTACCCTGGAAAAGTCCACGTCCTTGGCGCGGGTGTTTAAGGAACCTTTGAAAGTGGCTCCGAAATTTGGGCGGGGTTGGGAAAATCAACCTTTGCCTAGCACAGCATGTGACTGGGCACCAGTCTCGTGTTTGGGAACATGCTGCCACCTAGTGGAAGATATTACTAAGCGCACCACCAAAGGTTCCCCTACTCTTAAAATTTTTGGACTCGGCCTATCTTTTATTCTATCTTTAAAGATACAAAAGATACAGATAAAATAAAGTTGAGAGAAAGAGAGAGGGGGAGGAAGAGGAGAGAGAGAGAGAGAGAGAGAGAGAGAGAGAGAGAAAGGAGAGAGAAGAGAGAGAGGAGAGAGAGGAGAGAGAGGAGAGGATTTGCATGTTTCTGGTTGTCTTTTAGGTGAGCAGAAGGAGGAAGCTGCTGCCACCAAATGGTGGCATGTTCCTGCTGGTTTGCTAACGGGCCAGGCATGCGTGTACAGGTACCATCTGGTCCTGGTGGTTGAGCATAGGTCCGACCTATCCCAGCACAAGTGAATCAAAGCTTTATATAACTGCCGGTAGCTTCCCCCACACACACACTTGCCTGACAAAAATCAGATCTTGGGAAATGAGCCGTGGGGTGATGTGCACACATGCCCACGGGTGGCAGCCCAGCAGCAGCTTGGAAATAAGACTCTTTGAACCTTCCATTCCCTGGAGCTCTAGCCACCACTGAGCACCTGTCCTTATAGGGTTCAAGGATTTCTAATTGGGGAGCATATTTGTCAAGGAATCTGGACGTTGAAAAAATGAGAGAACGTGAGAAGAATATTAATCACAGCCAGTCCAGCGCTCCACCCAGAAAATATGTGGTTCTTAAGTTATGTGACACCAGTTTGCCTCAGATGTGTTTATTACTACACACCTACACACCTATCCAGGCCCATTTGGCCCTCAGCTATGTTTTCCTGGATTCCTATCCTCAAGTCAGCCAGGGCTCTCATTCAGAGCCTAAGAAAGAAGAAAATGAAGGCAAGAAAGTGTCTAGCCTCACCTGTGCAGGCACTGCAGAAAACTAGCCAGAGAATCCATCAGGAGGTCTTGAGGCTCCAGAACAAGAAAGAGATTTAGGAGAGAAAGTAGCTTCTAGATCTGGAGTTCTTGACTTCTATTTCCCAAGACTTGTGCCTCCAGGACCAGGGGTGGCACCTGGCATCGGTGTCCTGGTCTCTCTGGTATATCTAGAGACTTTCAGAGGTCGCCAATCTGTTTCAAGCCTTCTGGGTGAGCACAGAGAAACTGCACTTCTCCGATGTGGGCAGGGCTAAGTGAGTGTCTTGAATTACAGGTAGGGTCCCTGGAACAAGCCATGCTGGATGCCCTAGTCCTGGACAGAGTGGATTTTGTGAAATTACTCATAGAAAATGGAGTAAGCATGCACCGTTTTCTCACCATCTCCAGACTAGAGGAACTGTACAATACGGTAGGGCCAAGCTAAGATGCCTTTCAATTTCTCTTTCTCTTCTGTTTGTTTCCCTACTCCTGCCTGCCCCAAGCCCACCCCACCCCTGTGCCTGTGATTCTCTTCCTGCCTCTCCCACAGTGCATGCATCATTCCTCACGTGCACTCCCTTACACCTGGATAGACTACAGACACTAAGTCACCAAGAACTCACTTGTTCTAACTGCTCCGTTGTCAGCATCTTAGGCAAAAGGTGTCGTGATCACCACAGGGCATTGTTCTCAGATTCTAACTTAAAGCCACAAGCAGGTCTCTGTCAATCAGAACACACTCACTCTGTAAGGCCAGGGGAGTGTCGGAGACAACCAACCATCAAATGATGCTTATTAAGTAGCCTGTATCACTGTATCATCCTCAGAGCTACTAAGTTCACACACATCCCCTGTATCCCTACACCATGACAGAGAGTACAAAACACCCTGGAGTCATTCAAGAACATTTTGTGGTAGTGGCTATTCTTTGCAGTGGCATTCACTAAAAAAGCCAAGCACATTTAAAGAACTGATATTGTTGTTGTTGTTGTTGTTGTTGTTGTTTTACCATTTCACAGATGAGAAAACTGAGGCAGTCTTAGTCTATCTGTGCAGCTCCAACAGAATACCTGAGACTGGGTAATTTACAAAGAACATATATTCCTTTTTAACAACTCTGGAGGCTGGAAGTCCAAGATCAAGATGCCAGTAGGTTAACTATGTAGTGAGAGCCATTTTGTCTTTCCAGAGTGTATTGACTGAGAGGGACAAACACTGTCCTCTTAGGACAGAAAGGTTGGAAGTATAGAAGTATGAACCCTCTTCTGTCTAGCCCTCAATTCCACTTGCAAAGAAGTCACCTAACAGCCTCATCTCCTGCACTGCTGTACTCATAGGAAGCTCAACATGAATTTTGTAGAGTTACAAAAGTGTAAAGCATAGACAGAGACTAAGAGAGTTGATTAAAGGTCCTAAATCTCTGAATAACAACAATGACAGAAAGAACTCAGTAACAAACTTAAGCCTCTTTTCAGAGGTTGCCTTTTGATTCACTGGCCACAAAGTCTGATCCAGCACCCTACGTGCGATGGAATAGAACTACGGACTGGCCCTGATAAGAGGCAGGCAGTAGATAATAGCACCTAGCTTCATCTTAACGCCGCTACAGAAAGTAAGTTGGCTGGCAGAACAGATCCAGATTTCCCCTGCAAGCTTGTCTTGCCTCAACACACTGAGACGTACAGTAATGAATGATGGGCATCATGACTTAGGAATCAGTTAGAGAGTTGTGGAGGTGCAAAGGATCATTCCAAAGCCTGGAAGAGAAGGAAAGAAAGAAGCCTGTTCAAACAGGGGGTAGTCACCTGCAGGGCTCCCATCAACAAGTGGTGGTCACCTTCAGGACTCCCATCAACAGGTGATGGTCACCTGCAGTACTCCCATCAACAGGTGGTGGTCACCTGCAGGGCTCCCATCAACAGGTGGTGATCACCTGCAATGCTCCCATCAACAGGTGGTGGTCACCTACAGAGCTCCCATCAACAGGTGGTGGTCACCTGCAGGGCTCCCATCAACAAACAGGTGGTGGTCACCTGCAGGGCTCCCATCAACAGGTGATGATCACCTGCAGGGTTCCCATCAACAGGTGGTAGTCACCTGCAGTGCTCCCATCAACAAACAGGTGGTGGTCACCTGCAGTGCAGTGTTGAGAAGAATATGAGACAGTAAATGCTGACAATAATAATAATGATGTCTCGCTCACTTTGCTAAGCACTATTTTAACAGCTTTAAGAAGAATTATTGCATTATTTAACTCACAAATAGACCTAGCAGATGAAGCAATGTATTATCCACATTCTAGAGAGGAGAAAAATCAGGTCACAGTAAGCTCTATATGCACTCCCAAGTTTCGGGCCAGGAGCCTCAGCCCCAGAGCGGTACCACTATTTTAAATCCTCCAATCAGGTTGCCAGATGTAGCCAATAGCTGCAGCACACCAGCAAAATTTGGGGTTCAGATAAACAATGGTTGTTAGCATAGATATGGTTATCCTCATATCTTTACAGGATGCATTCCATGATGTTGGGGGGCGGGGACTTCAGGTGTTCAAATTCATCATCTAAATGATGCTGATGTTCACAAAATTGGCACATATTGTCCTATATTTTAAGTAACCTCTTCCCGGAAGCTAAATAATGAAGCAGCTAAACCAGGGACTTGGCGCTCTCACATACAATGCTGCATATAAAATAAATACCATATAAATAATTAGTAGGCTGTATCTTCTAAGAGATGATGATAAGAAAAGTACCTGCACATATTCAATACAGACACAATCCTACACATACACCAAATATCTTTAATCCAGTTGGTGGAACTCCATGGATGCAGACGTTGTAAGTGTGGAGAGCTGACTATATTCCCAGTATAGCATGGGGCATCATTGCCCATCTGAAATTCAGATTTCATTAGGTACTCTGTACTTAACATTCCTACACCTGAAAAAACAGGGAATAACAACTCATTTAGTTTATTCACAGGCATTTACTTTATTTATATGCATACCTTTCCCTGACTTCTTTCTCCACAACTAGCTTTTGAGTTTTCCTCAAGTTAGATGTCAGGGAACTGTCACCAAAATATAAAGCCAGTCCACCATTTCTGTACAGCCTGGGAGCTATGGATGTCTCTCTTCTATATTTAGTGTCTGAAACAACCAAAGGAATGCAATATTCTATGACATATTAAAATTTATGAAATCTGGCTAGATATAGGAGCAGCTGCATATAATCCCAGAATTCAGAAGGTAAAAGAGTTATGATTTCTGAGGTCAGCTAGGATTACATAGTAAAACCCTCTCCTAAAAATATTATATGGAATTTAATTTTCTGTTACTGTGAATAAAGTTTTATTGAAATATAGCCAAGATCACTATGTTTATGTATAGCCTATGGTTGCTTTCATATAATAATAACCACCAAACAGATTGGATAAAGACTGCATGGTCCACAAGCGTTCACTATTTCATTTCTGGCCTTTTGCAGAGAAAGCTGGCCAATGCTTTTTTTGAGACCAGTTTTCAATGACAAGTTGAAAACGACACTAAAGAAAATTAAGAAGTTTCTAGAACAGTGTGTCAAAACCCCTCTGCTTTCTCATGCAGTAAAATTAGTTCTTTTCACACCACTTGGCCTAGATATCTACTAGATAACAATCAGCCTTACTAAGTTTGAGCCTAGACCCTCAGACACATTTTCTTGGAGAATCTGTGATCCAAAATTCAATCAGTCCTGGTTTCAAAGTGACACATACAACTGAGCACGTAGAACAAGGCCCAGCACACAGAGCTGCCCTCCACCAGTCAGAATCCTTCCTTCCAGCTTCCTCTTGCCTTGCCACCTGGAACCCCTGACTAGCAAAAACTGTTTGATTGTTCTTTATCGTTTTCAGAGACATGGGCCCTCAAATACATTGTACCACTTGGTCAGGGATGTCAAAAAGGTAAGAATCCTCTAGACCACAGGTCGGAGGTCCTGTCCTGAGTGCTTCCTGTGATAGACTGTATTTGTTATGCACGAGCTGCCCGTCTCCATGTCCCTGCAGCCCCTTTCATCGCAGAGCGGTGTATGTGCATCTGCTTTGTAGCTCGGATACCTCTGCTGACAGTGCCGCTATGGTCCTTCCTCCAGTCGCCATGGTTTTAGATGCTCTCATTGAATGTAATGCTTTTCTGTAGCAGACTCTAGGCTTTCCCCTATGCCAATGTGGATTTATGCCATTACCTGTATCCTTCCAAATGTCCCTTACTGTTGGGGAATCAGTTACCATAATACCTTACCACAATAAGTGCATTCCTCCTGGCTCCTGACAATATCCTATCCACCTTCATATATATATGTATAGTTAGAATATCTGAGAGGGGCTGGAGAGATGGCTCAGTGGTTAAGAGCACCGACTGCTCTTCTGAAGGTCCTGAGTTCAAATCCCAGCAACCACATGGTGGCTCACAACCATCCATTAAAAAAAAAAAAAAAAGATCTGACGCCCTCTTCTGGAGTGTCTGAAGACAGCTACAGTGTACTTAGATATAATAATAAATAAATAAATCTTTAAAAAAAAAAAGAATATCTGAGAAAAGGTGAATCCTCTATGCATTCCATCCTCCTAACACTTTATTTTTCCAAAGTATATTTTATGCCAATCTATCCATTTGAATTTTTAAAAGCTGGCATGTACAAGTGAGTTGTTCAGTGTATGGCGGAGGATGAAGGGTAAGGAAGTAATGACTATCTTCAGTGATTGGTAACATGCTAACACCACCACCAACCCCCTATCAAGGAAAAGCAGCCAGACCGAGGCTTACTAGTGATGAGATACGCAGCATTGTTACATAGGCTTTCTACGCACCCGATTTCTCTATCCATCTGGCACAATATTCCAATTTAAAATTGGAATATTCACCTTAGCATGGGCTTGCTCCTTCACCCCAAACAGTCTCTTTTAAGGGTAGCTTGCCTTCAGAACCTTGAACTCCAAAGAACCAAACAGAAATTGTAGGCCTTCACCACCTCCTAGGAATGCTGCAGTAATACACCAGAACCCAAGGCCATACTTAAAGACATGCTCTAGATCAGCAGGCCACTCTTCAGTGGCAGCGGTTCCTCAGAGGGAGGAACACGGGGTCAGAAAAGGTAGCATCCGGAGATTGTGCACAAGCTGTATCATGTGCTGAGCAGGCTTATTAAGTACAGCATCTTCTATACAGTGTGCAGAGGGGGAAAATGAGACAGGGCCAGTAGAACACTGTCACCCAGTGGGACAAAGTCAGCAAGAAGCTGGTCAAGCAGCGTTACCCAAAGGGAACACAGGATATTTCAAGTGCAGCCTTGGCTGATCACTGAAGCTCTTCGAGGAGCGGGAGGAGGGTGAGGAGGGCTTTCCCCCGGAATTGGAAATCTCACTTCTCCCAGGGTCCTGGATCCAGGTTATTACTGGCCTTGCCAAGCATGTTTCTGGTTTTAGATAAGGAAATAAGTTCCTCCCTCATATATCAGGGCCTCAGGGAACGTCCTGGACTAGCTCTCAACCGGGAATCAGAAGTATTTGACAAGGTCATCATCCCATCGAGAAGTCTCTACTAGAACTGGCCCTTAGTGAACTGTTAGCAGCTTTTGATATTTTCCTCAAAATGTCAGAGGCTCTGGGAGCTGCTTGTAACTGGACTGCTTTGACCTGCTGGACCTTTGTTAAGAATAAATAAAGGATACAAGAACAAAAACGAAATCAGCATTCCCCTCCCCCTAAAAACTGGTTTTTTTTTTCCTTGCTACAACAAACTTTCTTCCATCTCCACACAACCACAATGAAGGAGTGTCTCGATTTGTGGGCGAAGTCTGTAGCCCTTAAAATGAAGGGAAGCAGACCCTGTACAGCTTGCTTACCCAACCCTCTCACTGCTTCCCCAAGTGAGATCCCAGCTCTCCTGAGTCTGGCCCATTCCAAGCCATAGTAGCATCTGTGCTTTCAGAAAAATCCATTTCCCTCACACATTTCTCCCTTTCACTTAATTTGTCTTGGCTTAAATTTTTCTAGGACCTAATCTCAGATGGTTCGGGCCCCACATACTCAACCTATTCTTTGATAAGCTTTTGACACTCGTGTTCAATAAATCATTTTGAGCATTTCTAAAATGATAGGTATGCTACCATTCCCTCAGCTCATACTAGTCTGTGTCCAGCTAGAATGTGGGGCTTCCTGATCTTAAGCCTGATTTTCAAAGGGATTTGGGAGTTATAGTTCTTTGAGTGTAAATGACCACGATCTCTCATATTAGTTTCTCCATAGAACTCCACTTTGCAAGGCTGCTGTCCTTGAGTTCAAACACCTTGAGCTGCCTCTTGCATTTGCTCACATCACAAATCTTATTTGAAGATAGGCAGTGTATCCTTGGGGTACTTTCTTCCCCTTTAAAAAAGCTTCTTGGTTGTGAATATACCTTGAAAACAATGTAGATTCCTAAGAAGGAAAAGGGTTGTGAGAACACTGGAGGAAGGACTATTCGCAAGGGCAGGCCTTTAAGGGTGGCAGGAATAATAGAGCAAGAAGAAGGTTATGTGAGTTTAAAATTCACCCAGAACAGCCTTGAGGTGTCCTAGAAAGTCTCACCTTTTACTCAAGAGGAGGCCTCTAGTAAATGAAGGCAAAGACAAAGCCTGCATTTAGTTTTTTCTGGAAAAAAAAAAGTAGAAATGGGAAATGAAGACTCATCTCTCTGATAAGGCGAGTATCTGGCTACTGAAGGGAAGGAAGAGATAGCCTCCCCGCCCTCACGGGCACCAACCATGTGGACAGTCTATGTCCATGGGTGAAATGAGCGAAAGTGAAGCTCTTTGTTTTGTGTTTCTCAAAGAAGTGAAAGGGAGAGAAATTAACATCTGGACACAATTTTTTCCTATGATCCCATATGACTATGAGTGTTTCTAATTTGGGCCAAGTAGTCACAGGGGATTTGAAATCTAGGTTAAAATGCTAGGAATATTTTAGGACATTTGATTTTCAAAATTAAAGAATATAATGATCAGTAATAAGTGTCTCTTTCCATACCTATAGATGTGTGTGTGTATGTATATACCAACCTGTAGTCATAATCTAATATAAATAATATATGGACACAGACATGTCCATGAGTTAGAAACACAGTTCCGGATCTTAAATATAGTATTAAGTGATATGTCTTTAGATTAATTGCAAATGATGCCTCCAAACCCAAGGATACATTTCCTAATGATCCAACCGCCATCAGGCAGCCAGAAAGTCATCTCTAAGTCCAGCTGCTCTTTGGAACCAGCAGAAGGAATGATGAGAGATGCTTCCAAGCTCATCTCAAGACCCCAAGTTCCTTTATATCTAGAGAACAATCTAGAAGCAATGTGGTAAAGAATTGTTACTCTGCACCCACCAGAAGTTTTAACTGATCTAAGCCAACCAATTCTATGAAGCAGTTTCATGCATAAATCCATTGACTATATTCATGCTTTCCTATTAAACTAGTGGCTCAAGTCTGTCTGCACTTCTGTAAGATCTATTCTGCTGTTTTAGTAGCTGTCTGCTCAATCTGTGGCTCCGGGTGTTTTAAACAGTCGTTTCTCCTTTTTCAATTAAACGTACTAATACTTCAGATTATCTGTGCTATCCTTTACCACCAGAGGAGGGTGATTTGAATATCATACAGAGGCTGTGGTGTAATAAAGATGATTTAAACTTCCTTTATATAGGAACTAAGATCTAGTTTTGCTGAATACAAGAGAGGTGTAGAGAAGGAAGGAAGGAAGGAAGGAAGGAAGGAAGGAAGGAAGGAAGGAGGAAAGGAGAGAGAGAAGGAGGAAGGGAGGGAAAGGGAGGAAGGAAGGAAAGAAGGAAGGAAGGAAGGAAGGAAGGAAGGAAGGAAGGAAGGAAGGAACAAAAGTGTTTTTGAAACTTTGGGTAAGGAAATGAGATTTTCATAAGCCCATATGATAAATTCATGTAAATTTACAGGGACATTCTTATTTTTAAAATAACTAATTGCCTGGTTTTTTACTTTGCTAGTCTACCAAACCAAGGGTAACTCCCTTTCTCCCCCTGAGTACTCCCCAGACTGACCCCTACCTAGTGACTACTTTTCCTCCCAGCAAGCCTGTCCCCCACTCTCCTTTGGTGAACCTGAAAAACTGTAATCGTTTAAGATTTTTCACAACTCAGAGGAAATAAGCCTTTTTTTCAAGGCTTGTTATAAGTTTCAAAGAAAAAAAAAGAATTAGCATCCCTAAGCAGTTGAAGTCTGACAGCCATACCCTGAGCTGACACCTAAAGATAGTTCACTTTGAAGAGCAGATGTAACCTGTGCATTTGGACTGCTCTCTCAGACATCTTCAAGCATGGCATGACTTAAATTTTACCTTTGGGAAATGGTCCGTAGCATGAAGACAACATTTTCAAGTTGTCAGCCTGCCTCCCAACCCTCTCTATTAAATCACTTGAATCCCGGGACCTACTCTGTACTGTTCAGACATGAGATGGGAAATCATTTTTGAGGCTTTGCTCATTACCAAAGTCATGACCAACAGGGTGGGGAGAGGCCTAGGAACAGCAGACAGAATAAGAATGACTCTGGTGTCAGCTTTTGAATTCCAATTTGGAAAGATCTAAAGTGAAGGAAGACTCCTCCAGAAAGCTATTGTCACTACGCGGTGAGCATGCAAGGTGCCACCCACTCTCTCTGTCTCCTTTCTTAGCAGGTGAAAGAAAAACACAGATCCAGCCCTGCCAGTTTCTTGACCACACCCAGCCACACACACCACCATCACCACCACTACCACCACCCCCAGGACAACAACCCTGAACACTCCACACAGGGGTCTCTGCCCAATGGCTGTAGAAAAATAAAAGGAGTGGATGGGTGCTGGTAAACAGTTGGACTTTGAGAGACAGATGGGACCTGAGGAGCAATGGTCCATGTCACCTGACTTTAGAGCATAAAGCGAGGTACAGAAAACGATCCAGGGTCATATGAGGTCGAGCTAACAGAGCCTAGTCCAGTGCTGTTTGCCCTGGAGACGCATGTCTCCGGCCCTTCCTGACAGGAATATCTACAACCTCCCCTTTTGTCCGATAATTGTGTCCTGTGCTAAGCAAGCCAGATGCTGCACCACTGATGTGTCCAGAGCACAGCAAGTCAAGGCCATAAACCTCACCATGTGCCAAGACTGCCATTCCTTTTAGTCTACCCAGGACACAGTTACCTCAGGAGGCTTAACTTACATCCAGTTTCATTTGTAGACTCTATTTCTCCTTTCCTAAAATGGTTTCGTTCTTCTAGCAAGAAACACAGAGGTATAGAAACAGATACTGTTGGCCTTGCAAGCCAACCTCAAACCTGTTTAAATAAATGTTCCTTCTTCATAATGTTACAAACAAGAGCAGCTTTCCTCCAGTCCTTCTGAAGAGAACTTCTTGTATCCTTTGATCTCCCTGTATCACCTCACCAGGACAGGGAGTCAATGCTGGTGAGGTGAGGAACCCTCGCTGGCTTCTGTTAGGTGGGCATTATTACCTTGCTGTCAAACAGAACACAAGCCACTTTGTTTGCCCCGTAGACCCAAAGCAAAATAAAATAAAATAATGAAATAAAATAAAATAAAATAAATAACTTTTTTCTGTCAAACTTAATATGAGGTAATGCTTCTGACACAGGCAAGTTCACCACCTTCTTTGGCAGTGTATAGCAGCAACTGCCCTTCACAAAGTAAAGTTTCTGTTTAAAATACCTTATCTGCTCTTAAATTTCTATTTCTTTAAATTTTACTATTACCACTTTTCTCACAGTCCTTATATTTTAAAGACTCACCAAATTCATAAGTAATGCCACTCAGCATTGGCTTTAAGACAATATCGGTGTGTCACTCATAGAATTTAAATTGATGCTCACACCTGAGTTTCTCACAGTAACTAGCTATACATAAGCATTACAGATTGCAGAAAGAACAGAGGAAGGCAAAAAATCTTTTTTCTAAGGACAATTAAGCTAATGAAATGACTTCCAGATACAATGGCCCATGTGGTTCAGGTCACGTTTTCCAGTGGGCTAGGGCTATTCCAACCAGAGGTGATAAAGAAGGTACCTACTTAATTCTGTTACTGAGAACATAACACAGAAAGCCCAGCCATAGGCTGGATCCCAACCACATTAATAATTTCATTGTTTCACTGATATATATTTCAACAAGAGAAATTCCAGGAACCAACCACATCCTACATATTATAAAAGGCATAGAAAATATAAAGATAAAAATATTCAGGAAAAATCTAAAACTTTAGGTTTAATGACAGGCTCCTTTGAAACCTCCTTTAACTAATTAGATTAATTTCCCACCATCAGAGACTCCCATATCACACTCTAGAGGTCCCTAGGTAGACTGCCATTGTTGCCTGAGCCTTAAGTAGGAGAAGAGGTTCCACAAATTCAGGCTTTCATTCAAAAGTCACTCAGAGACGGTAATGAGGCACATAGAGGGCCAACACACTGAAGTAGGCAGGATGCAGTCCATGCCTCTACATGGTCACCAAATTCCCCACAGTGTGTGTGACACAGGCCATCACTGGCAGAGGATGCTGTCCTGCATTCTGAATTCAGCCAGACAGTAAGAGCTGCCAGCCATCTATAACTTCTGGAATTCACTGTGCATTCCTTCTTCCTTGACCAAAGGAAGTGAACAAAGAGTTTCTTTGGGTTCAAAGAATCCTCTTTTGAACTATCCATGAGAATAAGTCTCTACGTTCCAGATAGATAGATAGATAGATAGATAGATAGATAGATAGATAGATAGATA